>VZUI01045867.1:0-23147 GCA_013401135.1 Cettia cetti | reverse complement strand
GAAAGAGTGGACTTGGCACTCAGTGCCATGGTGTGGTTGACACGGTGGTGTTTGGTCATAGGTGGGACTCGATGATCCCAGAGGTCTTTTCCAGCCTAATTGGTTCTGTCATTCTGTGAAGCCATTCCTTTCCTCACCTGATCAAAGGCTTTTTCTAATAATCCCTGTGCAGTTTTTCCAGTTTGACAGGAGATTTTACAAGGCATCTGCATGGCTCAGCCCTCTACACACAAAACTCTTCATTATAGGTACAAAGCCATCTAGTTTTTCTAGGAATACGAACAGGTGTCAAGAGAGCATAGATAGGGGAGAATTAAATCCTCTGCTTAAATTTCTCCCCCTTCCTCTCTTCCTTCAAGGTTATGAAAGAATCTTGTGTGTAAGTAGAGACTTGCTTTAGCTCTTGTCAGAAGTTCACATTTTAATAGGTTTTTTTTTCTGTTTTGTTTGGGTTTTCTCATTTTCTTTTGCTGGTAAAAATTTAATGAAAGGTAGTGTGACAGAAAGTGCTGTGATCCAAGCTGTGAATGGTTTGCTGCCACCAAAGTCCTCTGAGCCTTAGAATTCATCCTTATTGCTGCTACTGGATATAACAGCATTTCAGATTACTTTCTGGCATCAGTTTTTACACATGATTGACAGATGTAATAAACAGGTAGGCAAGAAACTCAGCTTGTTGCAGGACAATGGATATGTGCATTAGCAGGCTTCTGAAATGCAGAACGTTACTAAAAGCCATAACCTGATATTTGTAGGAAAGATGGCTGAAAACCACTCAATGCATTTCAGTTCTTAATATTTCATTTTTGTTTGTTGCTTACCTTTTGTAATAGATCAGTACTCATGTCCTCAAGGCATTTCTTGCATTTCCTGGGGCCCCCAGGACATGGAATCCAATTAAAGACATTTATATTCTTGCTTCACATTAAGCCAGGGAAAGAACTGACAGGAATTTCAAGTTCAATGTGCATGCAGGAGTTGATTATCATTTCCATATGGCTTTCAGACTCTCTCACACTAAAACCCACACCTGAGGGAGACCCAGAAAAGTCTGGGGCATGATTCCCACCAGCATAATTTATTGGAAATGTTCTGCTTTTTTTTGGAAACATTCACAGCCAGTCTAGGAGCTACTGAAACATATTCCTACAATGTAGAAGAGATTTTGAAAGACAGAGCTTAAAGTAGCCATGGCCAAGGGTTGGACAAAGTACCTTGTGAATGTCCTAGCAGCAGGCCCCAGATCATACATGCACTCAAATATTCAGTCACTTGTTTTTTTTGGTTTTGGGTTGTTTTGGTTTCTGTTATATTGGACATTTAGAAGTCTCACTGCCAGGCCAAGCTGGAGTCTCAGTATCCCAGCCTTGCACAAGCAGGAGCTCACCAAAATGAACAGCTGCTGCTCATATTCCCCAGCTGATGATCTGTGGAGTGCAGTGTGAGGGTGGGAGGAGAAGGTGGAGGAAGAAGATTCTTAAAGACTAAAGAAATGATTATCCATATGATCTCTTAGCTCTATACACTTTACAGCGTGTCCATATCCTTGAGCTCTGCTCAAAAGCATGTCAGCTCCAGCATTATTATATGAACAGCTTTTTCCTGCCTGCAAGAGGAAAGAGACATAGTGCTACAGATCTCAAGGATTTCTGGGGAGTAGCTTGACACTTATAATCTTGTCTTGCCTCTTTTACTCTCACCAGAAGCTCCTCAGTTTTTAAACATATAAAGCTTGCATAAATAGAAGCACTGTATTTCTCAGGAGGAGCCCCATAAATTAATGGAACAAAAATATGTTATAAAAATGTCAACCTTCATTTGATATGTGTGTAAGGTCCAATAGCTGTATTATAGATGACAACCTTATGGAATTACATTGCTCCTTTACCTGTTCTCATCCCAGTGGCAAATCTCATTCCCAGCAAGTTCTGACTAAATAAAGAGGGTAGCTCAAATGACTTTCAAGGTGAAATTATAGTGTGGGACACCCTCCTCTAGCATCTTTTCAGTCCCCTATGTGTTCCCATTTCAGCCCTAGGCAAGTGAAGACTTGTGACTTGCTCTTCCACCAGCAGTTTCTATCTATGGTTACACGGCTGCAGTGTTCCTCTGCAAAAGTCACTGTGTTTCAGAGAGAGGTGAAATGGTGCTGGTTATACTGCTCTTTGTATTTCGAGGTTACCCAGATACACATCTGAGATAAGGGGCTGGGGATGTTTCTGATTAATACTACCAATGTTTGCTGTCTGTGCAGCAGCAGAGATAGAGCTGCACGGCTCCAAGTGCAGCAGGTGCAGCTAATGAGAGTCCATGGCTGTAGAGACTGAGTGGGCAAACATTCATCTCACTGACCTTGGCTATCTACAAGATACAGCTCTGATCTGACCACCTCGTCCAAGCTCCCTCTGTACTTGGTGGGGAGGTTAATAAGTCCCTCCAGTTTCAGACACTTCTCTCAGGCTGAGATTAATCATCTCAGGTGATAATCATTCCCTGCTGGCTCTAGTGGAAGCTGATGTGACTAACATGGATCAGATAGTTATGTTTCAGATGACTGATTTTCTTATACCATTAGCTTTGGTAAACTGAAGTCTTCTGCACATGGAAAACCAGCATGAAAAAAAATCCCACAAATATTTTCCAATTAAATTATATATTTTATGAACAGAAATCTGCTTATTTTTTGGGTAACTGCAATTAGAATTCACGTATTCTACTTATAAACAGTTCTTGGGACAACTTATCTCTGTTTAAAAATGACAGTTTCCTTTAAGTATTTGCTGTGTTTATTGAACACCTGATAAACACAGGTTAGAGGGCATCAAGACTGTTTTTTCCATTTTTCTCCTCCCCTGTGCTTTCTTTTGCTTAGGTTTTTTGATCTCCTAATGTCTTCGCTCCCTCATCTGAAACAAGAAACATACCAAATCTCTGTGGTGGAAAGGTACTCCTTAAAACTTGTTTTGGTTTCCTATGCAGCAGCAGCACAAAGTCAGAGTACTTTTTGACACAAATAACATCCATCTTTAACCTGCAGCCCTGCTTTATGTAACATTCAGTAGTTTTGCCAACATGTCAAGGAAAAAAATGTATTCCAGGATTTTTCTTCTTTGGGGCAAATAAGAAAACATTTGTCAAGAAAAAGCACTTTAATATCAGAATTATGGCTTTTTCTTTTTCACCTCTGCTACTTCAGTCACTTTAGCAAGATGCTTGATTCTAAGTGTTGGTGTTTGAAAACAGAGTATTTTTTATTTTATTTTTTTGAAAATGGATGTCGTGTGTGTGCTGTAAGATTTCCTGGGGGACATTTTCAATGTCTATGAGTCTTCCTGATCTCCCTATTGGAGATGCATTCCTGAACATGAACTTTGGCATCTGTCATAATGAGTCTTTCTGTCAAAACAGAGAGGAGCTGCTCTTGTAGTAACCTGGGATCAGGGCCTGGGAAGAACCAGCACTGTGCTGTCTCTGGGGAATGCTGGCTGCTTGTCACACATCCCCCGTGAGGCCTTGGCCAAGTCATTTGAGAATTGTCCAAAGCCAGGGAGTTTCACAGGTTTGTAAATCTGCAGAGAGACTGCTTGTCAGCGTTTCCTGCTCCTGTAGGATTTCTCTGACGGAATTTTTCTTTAAACTTTGTTATGTCTTTGAGCGAAACTCATGTAAACCTGTCTTAACTTTAACATGCCCAGTAACACTGCAGCTCGCGGCTCTCATTCCCCTGACTAATTACGATTCATATCAAAGAAACCTTGGTGTTCTTGAGGAAGCACAAAGCCTGGAGTTTACATATTTATTTTCGCTCTATAAAATCATTACACAAAGAATACAACAGAGTAAACAGGATTTAATTTCTGACTCACAAATGCCACTACCTCAGCAATACAGCAATACCTAAGCTAGTTAGATGTGAGAGTCCAGATCCCAATGTAGTTAAATTGAATATGCTGATTATTAGTTCCTGCAGCCTGAGTTGTATTGAACAGTGGCACTGACCAGCTTGTGGCTTCTCACCCCAGATACCAAGACACCTCTTCACAATTCCTGTTGGTGCATGCCATGCTCACAGGCAGGCCTGTTTGGACAGGACAAGCTTTTATATAGGGTACAAATTTTGCTTACAGACATCTGGAAGCCCTGAGGAATAATAATGCAATACTGACACTCAGAACAGGCTTCCAGAGTCTAACCAGGTCCAGCATGTGGCCAGCTATAAAGTCCTGAGCTCTCATTTAGCCTGTGCAAGAGGCTTGAAAAGGCACACTCACTCATCAGGAATGCTGCAACACGATCAGATAAACAGTATTGTGACAGACTAATTCTCCATGTAGTTTGAGCAGGATTAAGGTGCCTAAACATATGCATCAGGGGAACCTCACCAGGTCTCAGCTGCTGTTTTTAATGAGTGTTTCTGTTTGTGCAGAAAAGCCAGAAATGCTGCTTGAAATTGTCTAAGGGCATTGGAAACAACTCTAGACTCCAACGTATGGGTATTTCAATGACAGCAACACTAGCTGAAGAAAAACTAAATCTACTTGAGCTTGATCAAGAAGTATGGTTTATAAACTTCAGTGATCTATTAAAACATCTGCTTCACAAAGCTGGGCTGCTTAAACCCAAACTAATCCACTGTAAATTTTGCCAAGACAGCGTTAAGAACCTGTGTACCAGTGTCACTTCTGTGGTCAGACATATGAGAACTATGTCTAAGTTTATCTAAAATCTAGCAGATACATGGGATTATTCTGGGGTTTCCCAGCTACAAATTCTTGGTCAGGTACTTTCTTCCTAGATGCTTATTTTGATCCACATGGGATGATGGATTTTTGCTCTGCAGCAGCAGTTTCCCTGGAGTAGAAGTTCTGGATTAGTCCAAGCTTGTGAGTGACAATCCTGCAGCCAGTGGAGCTACATCTGCTATTGAAATGTCTGAGAGTAGAGGCAGGTTCCCCCATTGTTCAGAGAAACAATCTGGGTTTCAGATAAGATCCAACATTTGTCTACCTGAAAGTCTCTGGTGCACCTGATGAAATGTAACTCTAGTTGTGTCTTTTTAGCCTTTTGTCATACAGATCAGAACTAGCCAGATTCAAAACAGCTCTGCTAGTGAAAGGGAGAGCGCGGGGGAGAGGAGGAAACTTAGTAATGTGTGAAATGACATTTCAATGAGAAGTTTGCCATTGAGATGACAGCTGAAATCTAAATTTTACGAAGTTGAGGAGCATGGAGTTACATGGGCAGACCTTACCTACTGAAAGGGCTTGAATTTTTGAGGTATGAACTGATTTGGAAATGACAGCTTTACAGGGCATCAAGCCGAAGTGGTGGGAGGAATGGCCCAGCAAGGGGAGTATCCGTACATTGTTCCCATGTTTTTTTTATGATATGAGCTTTTTTGAATGCATTTGTGTGATAAATAAATAAATGAATGAAGTACATCACTGTCACCAAGGGACTTTTCTGATATTTATCAGAGAGACATGCTGTGTTTTTCTTTTGAATAGCAATGCTTTTTGCTGGTGACAGATTCCTGTAGGAGATTCTTGAATTCTTAAAGGACAACTGAATAGATTTTTCAGCAGAATTAAAACATAGCAAGTGACATATTACAGCGTTTTTGCTGACTTAGCAGCCCCAATAAACCAAGAAAGTTAGAGATAGAAGAATCCAATGTATGTCTGAAAGTCCTGGGGCAAGTCTAATTTCTGAGACATAAGAATCAAGATATATTACATTGTCATCTCTATTTTAATTGGAATGGTGTGTTTTATATCACTGAATAATTATTGAAGTTGTTCTGATATTTATAGCCCTTTTTATACTGTTTTATTGGGTGTTACTGCTGATAACCTTAAATGGATTTCAGTGGTCATCACATTTTTTCTTGTGCAGCACAGGCTGATCTCTAGTTTCAGATGATATTTTTTTTTAAATAATCAAATTCTGTACTATTCAGATTTCCTCTGACATGTTATGCTAAACTGACAGTGCCCTGCCTATAAATATGCAGATAGAGAGGCAACACATGAGTGCTCCAGACTGTAGAATTGTTTGAGAACTCAGTAGGCACAGTGAGTTCCTATTTACTTCATAGAGTTCTTCAGCACAACTCTGCACCAGCTTCCCACCAGCAATCAGCCTGTATTCCTTAGCTGTGCCTGCAAACTTTCCTGCCCCTTGGTAGTGCCAAAAATTCTTGTGTTTATCCTGCACAGCTTTGCTTTCTGCCATACAGCAGCACTTCTGTCTCAAAGAAATATTTCTCAGCCATTCAAGTGGCTTAGGGTGTTATTCCCCCTCCACCCCCCATTTCCTATTTTCACCTTCCCATATGGGAAAGAGGTGAGAGAGTTGAAGTGTTCAAGCATGAGTGAAAGGACAGGAGTTAAAAGATGGGTCTTGTATTGAGCATTTTCCGATCAGCCAGGAATATTCCCTTGAAGGTGACAGACTGAAAACAAATGGGAATATTCAACACTAAATAATTAGAAGAGATCCTTAACCTTCTTTATCACTGCTTTGTAAAATGAGGCTGTGAGCAAATTCCTCCTTCTTTCCTTTGTTTTCCCTTAGACTTGTTCACACTGTTTTGTGTCTGCATTTTGCAGTCTCTTACAGGAGATTTTAAAAAGTAGAGTTTTCTATTGCGTGATTGTAAAGACTGTTACATACATTTTCTGATCTGATGCAAGCCAAGGATCTATGAGATGAAAGCCTCAGAGACTCGGATGTAGCCTTATGGCTCTGAATGCTGACCATCCAAATGTGGTAGAATGAGGTGCAGTTCTGCATCAGCTGCTCCCAGCTTACAAATTTGGCACGAGATGAAGTAAAGTATGTGTCTCTGAGTTAGGTTTCAGCAGATGTGGCTTCAGTTCCCAGGCTGCCCAACAAAGTTGTTGAGTTGTCATCCTTGAGGGTATTTAAAAGTGTAAATGTCACAATGCAGGGACATAGTTTAGTGGTAGATTTAACAGCTGGATGTAATGATTTATAATTCTTTTCCAAGCTAAAAAAATCTATGACTACAAGATTCATCATGGATTTTTTCAGGACTGGGAAAGTAGTTTATTATAATGAAGCCTTAGTTGACCATTGTTAATCTGTGTGATGATGCTGTCCCATGATCCAGGAATGTTACTGTGGCCTGAATCTATCACTGTAGTTTAATAATATGGGTTATATGGTAAAGCTCTTTCTACAGAGAACAATTTCTTGGTCATAGCATCAAATGAAAACTCAAAACATTGTTTCATATTGAAATAATTTTCAAAAATAAAAAAGTATTAAATCTACTTTTTTCTTCCTCAGGTTTTCCATAAAAACCCTATGCTTTTCAAAGAAAAAAAATCTTCATTCAAAACATGATGTATGTAATAACTAAAATCATTGCTCATTGTTAAGTAAACTCCTAATTTCTTTTACAGCTTCTGAGCTCCTGACTTCCCTCTTTCTTCCCTGTTCCATATGTGTAGTGATTTCTTTGGGCATGTATGATGCAGAGGACACATTTAATCTTCCCAACTGTTTTAGAGCTTCACTTAGACAATTGTCTTCCATACAACATTATTTTTTAATCAAATTGATCAGTACTAACAGAAGGTGGGTTCCCTCTCACCCTCACTTTGGGTACACAAAGGAGAACTTAAACCTGTTGTTTATTCCTGCTTCCCAAAGCTAAATCTTAGGTTCAAACAGACGTCAATTTTTATACTTGGAGAGGCTCAACCTCTGCACACAATGAGAGGGGGTAAGGACAGAAAAGTGATAGAAAAGCTGATTTGCATCCTTGGAACAGTATTGGTCTGCCACTTATTCTCACTGAGTCTCAGTTTGCAGAACTATAAAATTCAGTAAGAAGCTGTGAGTGCTACTTCTTTATTTCCTTCACTCAAAACCTCTTTCTTCCTTGCTCTCGCTTTTTAAATGATCTGGGTTAAAAGAGGTCAGGCAGAACATTTCTGCTTCACATTGCCTTAGGACAGGAGAAGGCTTCAGGCAGTGTCCAAGGGACCCATTTGTGGTGGATTGGTGTGCTCAAATTCATCACTCTCCTGCTCTGATAAACACAGTGGTCATTTACATGCAAGTGCCAGTCTGGTTCTCATTTAAAATTCTTTGAAGAAGTTTCTAAGTTTCACTTGCTGTAAAACAGAAACTCTTCTCTCCCTGCCCCTTCTGCCTCTAGCTGGCTGGTAGATTGCTGATTCCTTGTCTTTCACTTGTTGGGTGGAACTATACCAGCAAAAATAGAAACACTCATTGTTTAAGTCTTGTTTGCATTAAACGAACATCACAAAATGTTGTGAGAACATTAAGGAGAGAGAGAAACAGAGATAGGAAATGTACATATAAAATCTCCCATCAGGATGCAATTAACCTGCTGCTCACCTTCTCCTCTGGACTGTCAGAAGGAAACTTCCCAGTATTCATGTCATGACAATTCAAGCATTTTTTCTTTCTTCCTTGTTATATATCAAGATCCAAACAGATTTCTGGTGATACTCAGCAGTGGAGTTCACTCTTGTTTTAAAAACGACCTTGTCTGAAGGTCACCATAAGCAGAAATATCTCAATAGGGTTGTGTTAACTCTGTATTTGGCCTTTGCTGTTTGCTGCTGGGGGAGGATCCTGTGGTCAATGCACAGCTGGGCTGATGTTGCCCAGCTGCTGCTCTGTATCTATGGATTAAAGAAGCTTTCAGTGCAATGGCAGGAGCACAGTGGTTTTGTATTTCATGAGTCTCTGCCTCTCTGTGGCTTGCTGCAGGTTTTGCACCCGTGGGAGTTTGGATTTCTAGCACAAGTGACACATTATGGTTACCTGCCAAGTAAGAAGTTCTGAAAGATCAAAATCCCATATTTCCTATCCAGTGGTGTGGAAGGACTGCCAAATATGGACACATATTCTCCTTTTTAGATCTAATGTTGAGACTGAAGAAAAGGAGCAGAAGAGCAAAAGCACATCAAGTCTGGCCTTTATAACAGGGAATCATGGACACATATGAATCCATTTTCTTATTCCTCTGTATCTGGTCCCTTCTGATTTTTTAAAAGTGTAGAGAATCAAAAGAGCTAAAGAAGGAAATACACCCAAAAGAGTAAGATTTTAGTTTTTAAATAATAAGTTTAAAATTTTTATTATATAACTAGGGGTTTGTACAATATTATTTCTTTGGTACAGGTGAATTCAAACACAAGAATAGAAAAGTTGCCTTTTTTTCTGAAGCCCTCCCATGTAAATATAAGAATAGACTAAATGGAAAAATTCAGTAATAGGAAAATGCAGAGCAAAAGCAGGTCAAAATTGAGTAGTTAGTTAAAGAACTTAACATTGCAACATCTTCACACAGCCATATATTTGTTGGGGTTTTTTTGTAAAGAAGTTTTCTCAAAAATATATGCACACAGAGGAAAAAAATAATTTTCAAGATTCTTTTTTTTTTTTTTTTGCAATAAAATTGCCACATGTCAGCTCACAAAACCTCAGAGGGCTCTGCCAATTCCACTGCTGATGAACCTACAAGGCTGAGCAAATATCTTAGCTTCTTTTGTTCTCATTTCTGTTGCTGATAATTCTAGTATTTGCCTCTTGGTCAAAGAGTATCTCATCCACCTCCTGCTATGCTATGTGTCTCTGCAGCCCATAGGGTGTCTGTGCCCCAGTCCTTTGCTGTCATTGTAGTGTTAAGAAAAATAATAAATCATATTAAGAACAAATGGTCGCAAAGCTAAGGTGAAAATTTTGTAACCCACCATTTTTCTTTGTGTGCTACTCATACTAAATTGGATTTTGACAGACAAAAATCAGAATAATACTGTTAAGTACAAAAAGCTGTTCCATTTTACCATACATAATATGTAAAATTACTCTCTGAAAAAATCTTAAGCACACAGTTTTTGCAACTATGAGGTTTTTTCTCATTTTTTCTCCCAAGGAACTGGAAGAAAATTTACAGTCTACCAAGAGGACATCTAACATATTAAATTAGATCACGGACCAAATATATTAGATCAAAATCTGTGCTCCCACAAGAGCCTTGCATACTGTCAATAATACAACCTGACAGCTTTAGGATCAATCATCTTATTAAAACTTTCTTCTCTCTCTTTTTCCTCTCTCCCTATCACTCCTTGAAGGAACTTGGCAAGGTTTATTTTTTTGGCTCGTAGCTTGTTTTTTTCTGCTTCAGAATTTCTCTCACCAATACTTCCACAAGAAAGATTTGCCTCAATTAGCTTGCATTAATCTGGGGCACAATATAATGAATAAATATTTGGAATAAATAATGCATAATGTCTAAGTCAAATAATTATCGTAATGATGACTGACATCCTCCCAGCACCTTCCAATCCCAAATCCCAAGGCACTTAATTGAGTGACTGGAGATTTGGGGGCGGGGGAAGAAGATGGGGAAAGATCCTGAGCTGCAGCTGTCAAAGCTCTGATGTTGCTTGGGCCACTTTCCCATGCAGTCAGTCTGCATTTGTTGGCAGGACCCTCACTATTAGCTATAAAATAGGATGTTTTTTATTGTGAAAGTGACTCCCTGAAAATATTTTTTTTTGGTGGTGGCTTGCTGGGCAAAGAGATATAAAAGGCCTCTACTTGGAAGAACTTGCAGGGAGTAGGAGGGTGCACCAGAATTCAGAGTACCAGAAACTCTGGGTCCTACCTCTTGAGGTAAAAGATGTTTGCTGTGGGTTGTTTTTTTCTTTTTTCCCTCTCAGATGGCAGCCATCACAAGTGAACACATTCTGTTTAAAGCTGGCAGGTGTCACAGTGACTCTTGGTCAGAGTAACACTGGTCATCCCTTTCTCAGCAGGTTATTTCGCACTGTAAAGTTTGCAGACCTTCTACAAGTACCAAGGTTGAACCTTAGGTCTCAGGGATATGTCAACCATTTCAAAAGTCTGCTTTGTCCCCAGCTGAATTCTAATGGAAGAAGAAAATCTTCCAGATAATATAGGTTGACTCTGAACCCATATGATCTGGAGCAGATCTATACCAGAGGAGCACAGCAGGGATTTCTTCAGGGAGGTGTACAGATTTATCATCAGGGTCACAGCCTTTGACGAGTCATACACATCCTCCATTTCACAAACGCTTCAGTGGAACTGTCCACAGGAGGAAAGATAATGCAATGATTTGCCTATATAAGCATGACAGACACAAACACAATGTGCAGCTGGAGAGCGATAAGGGAAATTGATTTCTTTTTCCTATTCCTTTACACTTTATTTCTCCTGCTTGGCAGCAGCAGCTCTGTTCATCAGTAAATTTCCTCCTTCTCATATATGGGGGCAAATTTTCCAATGCGCTTGAGCCTGCTGAAGGTATATATATATATATATATATGTATATGTATATGTATATATATGTATATATAATTATAATCTGCCTCTTTAAAATAGAACTGAATTTTCAGAAGATCTACTCAGTGTTGTATAAGTTACTGGAACATTTTTCATTTTTCTTTATATTCTTCACCAAGCTGTCATGCAACTGTCATACAACTGTCCTAATCAGCTGCTGATTTGGAGAGACACGTGCCACCTAATCCATGGGTTTCTTACCAGCTCTCCTTGGTGTGCTAGACATGGTATTAAACACTTAACCACCCATAAGATTTCTGTGCAGCCTCTGCTTGTGTTTAGGCTGCAGATGAAGCAGTGTCAACACCAGCATGATAAATTGGAGGTTTCTTCCTGGAGCACTTGCACTCACACAAACAAACACTTCATTAGCAAGACGATAAACAAAACAAAATCCACAGCAGTCCCCACGAATGTGTCAGTAAATTGCTTCAGGGTGAGAAAACAGCCTCTGCATCAACTTCAGGATATCATGGGATGTATTGCCAGGCTGAAAGCATCTCTTGGTGTGCTGCCTCAGTCAGAGGAAGCTGCAGAGTGGAAATTCTCCCCTCGCCCAAAGGGCAGGTCCTGCTGGCACATTTCTGGCTCCTGCAGCTCTCCAGGGTTTGGTTCCTGGCATGTAAACCAATCCTGTGGAGTTACTCCAGACAAAGGAGTGGGAGTTGGTGGATTCTGCCACATGTGGGCTCACTCTGAGGACCAGTGTCCCCCTGCATTTTAACTGTAAGGTTTAAAATTCAGTTAAGGTATTGATGCCCCTTAGGGAGAAGTGAAAATTTGGATTCCCTTAGGTGCAAGAAACACAAGAGATTTAGAAAATCTCTAATTAAAAGTTTCAGAACTGTTTATATTTCTACCATCACTTTGGAGAGAAGGGCTTAGGAAATACACACAAACAAGTCCCACTAGGAAGTATGTTTGTTCCCTATGATTTCTCTTCCTTTAATTTTTAACTATAATTTAAAATGTTAACTAATTTAACAGTTTTTGCTATTGAGCAAAACCAGAAAAAGTTGTAACTATGGGATTCAACTCTTTTCCCCACTTACGTATCTTCTCAGCTGCCTTGACATTTTAAAAGGTAAAGCAAAGTAATTTTATTTTTGTTGCCAAAGTGGTCTAAGATGCATCTTGATTTTTTTGAATATGTATTTTTACATCATTTTTGTCTCAGACTATACAGCTATTGATTTCAAAGGTTGTAAATGTAAAGAAAATTAAATGCAAGAGAAGAGAGAAAAAAGTTTGAGACTCACCCATACAGGAGACCTTGGAGCTGAAAGTAGTAGAAGGAAAAATATTGAGCTGCAAATATTTAAAAATAAACAATGGAAGAGGAAAAGCAAATGATATGTTAAAATTCATGAAATAAAAATAGTAGGGTATTGGTAGGTTGTAAGTATATTTCCGTATATTTCCTTTAAGGGGATTTTGAAAGGATTTGGGCTGGATTTTTTGATGAACAATTTTCTCTGTGACTTATCAGGTTTGTATGCTAACTTTAGACAGTGTGTTGATTATATCCTCCAGAATCAAGGAAGCTTAGGCTATCTTCACTCATCATTTTCACTTGCTGATTCAAAGTATTTCATTAGGAGAATTCAGTGGAACTAAAAAAAAAGCACACTTGTTCAATTATTTTTTTTTCTTCATAAGAACTTGAACAAATTTGCCACTGCTGTCAACTTTTAATGTTTTATGTTACATTTCATTTCTGAACCAATATGGCAAGGTAGGAACACTGCCTTTTCTGGAAACATAATCTATATACATTTGTGTTCTTCTAAAATTTTTTCCCCTTACCCCTTGCTGCACACTTGAGTGAAGCTGCCTTTAAATTGGTAAAGGCTTACAAGTGTGGTTTTTGGGTTCGCAGCTGTACCACAGTGATTTGTTTCTCTTTGCCTGTTTCTACCTAGTGAGTATTTCTATTTCAATTAATGGGGTGTCTCTTCAGTTTTGATTTTGTTGGTGTTTTTTTGTTTGTTTTTTTTTTTTTTTTTTTTTTTTTCAGTTTTTGTTTCTTGGTTTTTTAATTCATGGTACTTTGGTGGTTCTGAGCATGTTGTCCCAGAATGTGCAAACATCCAACTGAGTTTTTTATGGGTTGAAATAAGTAACTGCTTATACTGGTGTTCATAAGAAGCCTGAATCTTTCACTTGTGAGTGAGACATCCTTTTTGGTTCTAGCATTAAAGGAGGCTAGTACTTAAATATCTTGTGTAGTATGGTTTCTTTGAAAAAGGCACTGAAATAGAAGGCATGAATTCAGGAAAATGCATGCTGAACCTGTAAAACAATCCTTCAGACATACAATCAAATTGTTTGTCTTGACAGGTAGGTTTCAAAGACTTCCTCTGAATTTTTAGGCTTCAGTTGCTTTGAAGATGTGTTTTGTACTATGCAATTTTGTATTCAGGGTACTATCCCTTCAGTCCTTACTAAACTAGATATTTCTCTTTCTTTTTCCATTTCTTCTCTCTTTCTTTAATTCAGATTCACAGAAGTTCATGCTTCTTATTGCTGAAGTCTCTTTTTCTCTCTTTCTATTTTTTTCTTAAGCTTATATATATAATCCTGTGTCATGGGTGGGACTCAGCTAATGAGGAGCCTGAAAATCTGAATCTGTAGTAACAAATGTTCTAAATTTCAGGTAGATTTTCTTTCACTCGTTTTTCTTTTCTAAAAGAGATCAAAATTTCAGGTAGATTTTCTTTCACTCAGTTTTCTTTTCTAAAAAAGATCAAGTATGACTAAGAAATGATCTCACTTTTCTTCCTTATAACATGAGCTTCTCACAAGTTAATAAATTTTATACCTGTAATGAACTGCAAAAAGTACAGGAATGATCACATCAAAAGTGTCTAAAGCTGTAGTCCTGTACTGGAGAAGTTCAGTACTTTGTGCCATTTAGCTTCTTATTTGTTGTATCACTTATATTAACTCTATTTTCAGGCATTTAATTAGTCACTGCAAATGGAAAATAACAGTTCCTTTAATTTTATCCTTTAAAATAAATATCACCTAGTCTCATTGTCTCAGAGCTAACTCTGCCTATAGAAGTTTGATGCTGACTCTTACTGCTGTGTATTTTTATCACAAAAAAGAATTATACTTTAGACAGAACAATCTATGTCTGATGAGTTAATTCCACAATGTTTTGTGTTCCATGTGTGAATAATAGTTCAGCGACATTCTTTTTCAGTTTTTGCTAAGCTTTCCCTTCTGTGTTTGCATTTGGTATGATGTTGGAAGTTCACACCACCACAGCCTTTTTCCCACTCCCCTCCCAACAATATGGTAGGATTTTTACAGGGATTTATTTAGCAGTTCCCTGGGAATCTGACTCTTCTGTTTTATCACTTACTTTTCTTACAGTTTTTGATACTTATTATTGCCTGAATACAGACAAGGTCTCTGGCATTTAGCATACAGGAAACTGTGCTTAAAATAACATTACTGTTGTACACACCAATAAATCCTGAAGAATTCATTTGAAAGGCTGAAATTGTATCGTTAATTTACATGCTTTTGCTTTCCCTTGTTAAGAACAGTGGTAATGAGGTGTCACCCTTAACTTTGAATTTCCCAGCATCTGTTGGTTTCTGGCACAGCCCAACCCTAGCATTATTTAAATGGGTTTTTTTGTGCACCTGAATATTAAACAGTGCCATGAAGATTCAGTCCAGCAGTCAGGACTATGCTACTTACAAGACAACAATTTCTCTGTGCTCATTTTGTGTTTGTACATCTATCTAAATAGTTCATTAAACAAACAACCCCCACAAAATCCAAAAGACACTTCCACCAATAAAACCCAGGGAGAAGGGAATCCAGATTATATTTGTGGAAATACTGTGCAGGTAGGGTTATCAGTCTGTTTCTTTCCTTTAAACTTTCAAGTTAAGTCCCCAGAGCAAGGATACTTTGAATTTCTCACAGTGCTCAGTGTCAGGTTTGCAAATTGCAGGATTCATCGGCTCTTAAATTTGCTTTGGTTTTCCTTACCAAATTAATAGCACAAACCATATGTATATATATGTAATAAACATATCAGATGAGAGACCCTGAGAGCTGAAACCTGTTTCAATCAGAAAAGAAAAGGTGGAACTAATTTGAGAAGAGACCCACCACTCTCATCTCAGCCTGCAAATGGTAGCAAACTGCCTCTGCCAAGATTGTGTTTTCATGCATTGGCAGGACTTGTATGTGTTTGCACAGGTTTAAATGGTGATAAGTTCAGTAACTGTTTCAAATGCACAGATGGATTTCTAAAATTTGGGTTAAAAGTAGTATTAAAAATAAGGCTTTCAAGAATGTGGGGTTTGGTTCATTTCTTAGGATTCACAGAGGTCATTTTTTCAGACCAGACAGCTTATGTAGGTACCTTTTTTATTTCAGAAAAACTGTTGTTTACAGATAAATGAGCTGCTTTGATAAAATCTGTGTAACACTGTGGAAAAATTTGAATTTTTTATGCTTAGATTTCATATTTGTGGCATTAACCATGTTTGTGGTTTTCTTTTTTTTTAAAAGAGATTTTGAATCACCAGTTAGGGAAAAAAATGCTGATACCATGTTTGAACTAGTAAATACTTTTTTACCAAAAGTATTGCTTCTTTTGAATGCTTGTCCCATCTTGAATTCCAGGTAACTTCAGCTGGTTTCTTCTCAAGGTAACCACTAGTTTTTTAAGGGGAAGAAAATGCCTTGCTGAGGGGAAAAAGAATAAGAGCAATCAAATTCTTTCTTCACATTCTCTGCATTTATTCATGTCTCTTCCTCTTAATTTTTCATCTTTCTTATGTGGCCTGGAGCGGAATCTCATCTATTTACAATAATGGAAAAAAATATTGAAAAATAGTAGATCCTTTTCAGGGTCCATTAACTAAGCAATATGATGCATGTTGATGAAAGGTGCTGACAGCCTCTCATAATTCAGGTCTGGAGAGTGATTTTATAACCAGTGTTGGTTCCATTGCTCAAAGCTCACTCTCAATGCTGCTGCTTAAGAAGGGCACATGAGGGATGCAAGACTTTGGCTGTGCTGACACTGGCATGAAGCCTGCAAGGAGCTGGATTCCGCTCCTTGTTCTCTTGTGCTGGCTCCTTGTTGGTTTCAGGGCAGGGTCTTTGCAGACAGAGAGCCTCAGGACCCCCGAGGCAATGTTATCTTTGAAATTTCTAAGCATCAAGGACAGGTGAGCAAATCATAGTAAATGGTAGAACTGCTTCAGCATGGCCCCCGCAGGCTCTTGAATCATCACTGGTGTGCTCTGGTTTACAGCAGGTGCTGTTGGCTTGCCCAGCATTGCCTTGCTGGACTCAATTTCTTTACATCTCCTTGACTGCTTAAGGAACCTCTTTGTGAGACCCATCAGAGGTCTGCTGGTTGTCAGTGACCACAACTGAATCACTACACGTAAACATGAAAAATTTAAATAGCATTGGAGGTGAAATGAAAGGACTGCAAGTGAAACATATGTGCCTAGAATTATATGAGGGTAAATCAGTGAGGGCTGGTACGCCACACAAGTGCCTACACTAAGCCAAATATCAAAATTAGCTCTGGTTTCCAACATATTTTCATCCAGAAGAGAGAAACAGACTCAAACAAGTATGTTTTTCATCCTACCTATGTTGTTGCTTCCCAAGGTGTTATTCTATTATGTGAGAAAGATGTGCATAGCATAGCTGTCAAAACAGCAAACAACCACATCCAGGCAGTTGCTGAACACCTGCAAATCCCACTGAAGTTGTGGAAGGTGCAGCTGCCAAGCTGTAGCTCAGCTCTTTGAAGGGATTGACTACAGTGAATAACAAAAACAATTAAGAGTCACATCTACCTTGCAATGTCTATTTTAGGGAGACTGGTTATATATTGTAGAAAGTCAAACTCCATTTCTGTACTGGAAATAAAAATAAGACTAATTAACTGTGGAACTCCTGTGACTACTCTGGTTGATATCCAAAGCCTATGTAGGTTTTTTACTACTCTTTTACTTTTTGATTTAATGGAACTTTTGGTGTTTTTGCCTCAACAGCAGTTATGCCAAGTTTGAAGAACCTGAAACTCTAATAAGTACCTTATTTAAATTGTTCAGAAGACTAGTGCATAACTTTTAAATAAAAAGCAGTATCACAAAGAGATGCCAGCCCGCACCCATACCTCATACCACAGAGGGCTGTAGCCAGTGTAGCACTCAAAATCTGAGAGCTAAATTTAGATCACAGCATCAGCAGGAGATTAGCAAGCAGTCATCAAACTAAGATAATGAGTTTATGATTAAAGAGGTAAAAATCACCTTTCCTCGAGAAGGAGCCACATGAAGGCCTTGAGGAGCCCAGGGAAAGGCAAGCTGTGTGAGGTTTCTGAAGGTGTCAGTAATGATCTCTACCCCCATTTGCCTCAGTGCAGCACAGACAGAGAGGGGTTTGCAATACTTTGCAGCCTGTGTGCAGGGAGCTGCTCTTTCTCCAAGACCAAGTAGAGAAAATGGCTAGGAAGGCTTAAAGTTCTACTTTATTAGAAATATCTTACCTAAAGAGGAGATGGCTGTTTGATTCTTCAGAAATTGCTTTATGTGGCTATTTGACCAGCTGGTAGATTGTGTTCACTTAAAATCTCATTCATTTGCACCTTGTTAAGTAAATCCCATGTTTTTAATATCCATTTTTGTCTTTTGGAAAGATGGAAGTGGTGTTTTTGAAGAAAATATAGAGTGTTGTACTTCTGGACATTTTGCAAGCCTCTCAGTGGGGCTTCTGCCTTTCATTCACAGAAAAAGTCATGGTTGTGAAATATCTGTTTGAGATGCCCCTTTAAACTTCCCCTGTGGTACAAAGGAGGACTACATGAGTCATCTTCTAGCTTCATTCATGAAATTCTCCAAGTAATTTCAATTTTACAATGGCTCTGCATGACTCTGTGTGTGTTTTCTTCTAATATTTTCTTCTGTTTGTTTTAAGGCCACACTGAACAGAACAAAAAATACTGCATCAGTTATTTTATTGATGGATGCAGGGGAAGTGCTGGGAACTTAGAGAATAGAATTGATTTTTTGACTAACTTTCCCTTTGTGTCTGTCTTTAAGACTGGCCTCATAAAGTAGGCAACTTCAGTAGCAGTGCATGAGCTTCAAGCAGATAGAATCATCTTTGTGTTATATTTTCTTTGAACTGTCATCATGTCCTTGCCTCCTTTAGGTTTTTTTGTTTTTTTCTTTCTTGTTGGATTTATTTTGTTTTGTTTTCTTTTTTTCCTTCCCCTTGATTCTCTTCTCTGTCTCAGCCTTTCATATTCTTCAATTTCAAGTTAAAGAGACCTGTGTGTAGTTTGCATCACGAACACAATTTCATTTATATTTGACAATTAACCAACGGGAAGCAAAGCTCAATGTCAAATTAACCTTACTTCACTGTACAACTCCCCAGATTTGCCCGAGTCTGTATGTGCATGTGTGTTTGGAGGGCATGTTGCTTTTATTTTGTTACAGATACACTTCCTTTTTGGCTTTTTATTTATTTATTTATTTATTTATTTATTTATTTATTTATTTTTGAGAAGCGCCAAGAGCTAGAAGTATCACCCTCAAAAGAAGTGCTTTTTGTTTTGTGTCTGATTTAACAGTGTTTTGTGTCTGGTTTAACACACTCTTCCCCTTAAGACTTGACTGCAAGCTGCACCTGGTGGAGTCCTGCTTTGCCCTGAGGATAGGTGTGGCACTGGTGGAGCTGCAGGTGTAGGTGGGCTGCAGCCTGGCTGCCTTCTCATGCTTTTAGCTTGCTCTGGACCCCAGACTGAAGGTTGGAAGCATATGCCACATCTTTTTGTTCAAAGTACAGAAAATGTGCAACCCCAGCAGGAGTTTGTGTGGCACCACGCTGTTCTGATGGTGGCGTGGGATACAGCGACTTCCCATGGCTTCTCTTCATAGACCCTCTGTATGCACCAGTCTGGCAGCTCAGTAACTTTGTAAAAGTGAAGGGATTTGTCATGTCAGGTGGTTTGCAGCATCTCTCTGGAGGAGGGCTTTGGGCTGGGACATGTAAAATTTGTTGCACTCTGTGTCACCTCTGTAGTTCCCTGTGCCCCGTGCTGACTCCCCTGGAGCAGCTGGGCACACATCTAAGGGTTGTGCCCAAGAAAACACTTGCAAGCCTGTGTGCTCACCACAGGAAGGCTGAGGGAAGCTTGCTTTATATCCTACCAACTTACACTGCAGGATAGCAAGGAAAAGACTAAGGGTACTAGGAGACAACAGAGTGCATTCATTTATATTGGCTTCATGGATGGTAATTTTGCTTTTTAAAAAGGATTGGAGTTATGGAGGTAAATTTTATATATGCTTTTGTAAAATATGGATTGTTGATATTCATAAGAGATTGTTTGTTTCATGAGACAGATCTTGCTGTTTTTCCCCAGTTCCTTTCCTAGAGCGCTGGTATATCATAAAGTGGAAGCACTGATTAAACAAGATATTAACCACTTAAGGATAAAACATTTTCTTTTCCTACAGAGAAACTATTCAGACTCTGTAAAATATTTATGTCTTGTCTCATTTTAATATATTCAAGAAAATAATGTTATTTTTTCATTTGCTCCCAGCGTTGGGGGAGAAACTTTATTACTGCCTAATTTGACCTTGGGTTTAATGCATTCTGTGGGTTTTTTCCCTATAATTTCTATTTGCATTATGCCATACATTTTAGACAGCTTTTAGCCTTTATTCAACTGTCACAAATAATGATGACTTTACCACATCTATAAGTAGTTGGCTAATCACTTTGCTCTTAACACTTTTGTAACTTTACCGTGATGATTTATTTATTATTTTTTTTTCTTCTGCTTTACGTTTCCAGCCATTGTCTTTCACCATCTAAAAAACTCGAGTCATCAGTTGTGGGCAGATTGCTTTTTTACACTATATTGCTTAAATGATATTGGGAAGCTGTCTTTGTTTCTGCTGTTCTACTGCAGTTTTACAGAAGTGTTGGTTTATCCTCTGGCTCTCACAGCCCTTCTGAGACAGTCTTATCCTGGAGACACAGTGTGGTTCCCAAATGACTATGAGCAGGACCAAAGGCCCTTTTTTCTAGTCCCCAGTGTATTTTCATTATATCACAGAAACCCATTTATCTATAGCACTATACTGTGGGCTTGTTGTTTTCTTCACCAAACCTTACTCAGATGACTGGTTGCCTCTGGGATTTGGATAAGTGTTGTGCTACTTCAGGGCTCCCCCAGATGCTTTAATAAGTTGTGGGAAAGTATTTCTTTGAAGAAACAAAAAAGATTTCATGAGAGTTCCCTTCTCTCAAAATGTAAAATGAGGATTAGTGGAATTGTAAAAGACTCAGACTTCTGCATAAGTGCTGTGTAACTCTCTCTCCTTTGTGTTCTCACCACAAGTAACTTTTTACAGATACAATTTTTTAAAAATATAATTATCTGAACACTGACCTTAGAGTAAGCTGACCCATTGGCTCTGTGCACTTAGAACTATTAAATCTCTGCTAACATATCCATTAGAAACGAATTAAATAATGATGTGGATGAAGCTCAACCAAAGCATACAATTAATTAGATTTCATTTTATATTGTGATGGATTCCTAGAGCTCTGTGGGCACTGACCAAAGATACATTTGCTTTTCTCATGCAGGGTAATTGGATTACTAGGTAGTATGAGTCTTTAATCTTTGCTGATAGAGTGAGATAAATGTCTGCTAAATACACTGAGCAAACAAGAGTAGCTTAAGAAAGAATGACAAAAAAGGTGTTGTGAATATAGAAGATTAAACAATATTTCTTCTGGTGATGGAGAGGAAAAAAGCAGTTCTGTTGTCACTTGGCTGGTTAAACACACTGTGACAACAGGGTAGCTGCTTCCCTCCACAGTTTAATAGTGTCTCCCTGTATGCATTGAATTTTGAAATGGAGTAACTCCTTCTTGTGCCTGCATAAATGTCTTCACTTTTCAGGGAATGGGTGTTTGGAAATACTTGGAAATTTGTCTCTGTGAGGAACTTTGAAATTGAGGTGTTGGTAGTCATTTCTAGGGCTGAAAATGAGCACCAGTTTTTCATCCCATGATCAGGAATGAAAATACAGAGTGTGCTTTGGTAATTTGGGGTTGAGGTATGTGTTTTATTTTTTTTTAAGGTATTGGAATGAAAAGAAATGACAAAACTGAAATAGCTTCACAATTCTGGCAATTCATCCTACCAATCACCACCCTGAAAAAAACAATGCCACTCATCTATGACTAGTCGTAGGCCTGCTTTCAAGCAAAAAACAGAGCACAAAAATAAAGATTATGGGCTGTGCTGTTTGGAAGGGAAAAATAAATAAATTGGTATTAGCCTGCTTTGAGACTGGAAACAATTTCCTGTGAAAGCCCTTTTCTCCTGAGCTGTAACTTATGCCCTGCTTGAATACTTAGGCAGAACCTGACTTCTTTTGGATATCTGAGAAGCACAGGACGAAGCACAGATGAAATAACTGAGACCTAAGTGCCTCTTCAGAGCTCCAGGGCTGTCCTGCACTGCCAGAGAGGGGGACTTTCAGCAAGACAGTGTGTGGCCACCTTTCCTTAGGAGCCACCTGGGCAGTGTTCCAAGCATCCAGGGTGCCTGGAGAATCCTTCCCTTCAAGGAGCAGGTCTGGATGACCTAACAAACAGCTTGAAATCCAGGAAGGGGGCAGATGTCCTCCAGAAGTGTTGATATCCTGAAATCCTGTCATGAAGGCAGCTCTTGGCTGTGAATGAGCTCAATGGGCTGCTCTCATTCTGGAGGGGTCAGACCACTGCCAATTACAAATTCAACAGGAATTCATTACCAAATTCACTTGTTAAAGCTTGTTTGAATGGGTATGCTGAGTTTGCTCCATTTCAGGAATGCCACAAAGATCTGACACCCAGATCACACTCTACAGATAAACTTCCCCTCTTTCTGGGTCATTTTGTGGCTGTGGGAGTCTGGGAGACATGGAAATATATCCTGAACTGTTTCATAAATGCCAGAGAGGTCAATCTTCTTTCCTTGCTCTTTCACAAGAAAGTGATTGATGCTTGTCACTTCTGTATAATAACAAAACATTTCCAAAGCTTATGGTCAATAAATTTGTATAATAAATATTGCCTCCCAATGCTATTATAGTTCATACTTCAATAACTTTTCTAAGTTGTTTTCTAAAGGCTAAGATAATGGAAATTTTAGTCATATATTTTTCCTTTTCAGAGAGCAAAGACTGAAATTCCTTTTAAGCCTAGTGCATGTTAAGGTTAGTGTCTCCTTGAAGTAGTGATTTCTGCTGGAGTCAGAACTGTGATTTTGATTAGAATTTTCCATGAGTGTCTGTGAAATGGTGTGGTCTGTGACTTAAGTGTGCTCCAGATATTTTTTTGTTGCTTTTTGTTCTAGACACTTCTGAGTACACTTTTATTTTTTTAGTGAAGCAGCCCACAAAACTGGCTTTCTCTTCAGGTATGTTTTATGAAGGGTTTTGATATCCATGATCTAATCCAAAGGGTAGATCTGTCCAAAGTCACTGGATAATTCTTCACTGTCTCTACCTATATATGAATAAAACCCACAGGTAAAGTGATAATATAAAAGCACTCATCTTTCTTCAAGGCCTAAAGTTTATAAAATCTTTATTTTTCTATGTTCTTCTGTTTTCTCTTTTTTCTTTTTCTTTTTCTTTTTCTTTTTCTTTTTCTTTTTCTTTTTCTTTTTCTTTTTCTTTTTCTTTTTCTTTTTC
>VZUI01045866.1:0-16213 GCA_013401135.1 Cettia cetti | reverse complement strand
AAAAAAAAAAAAAAAAAAAAAACAAACCAAAAAACAAATTCAACCCCCAACACTAAGGAACCCACATTCAACTGCAGAACCAAATATTTGTGTCTCAGTTCCGGTGCAAAACTGAGAACAAGATGTGGGGTTTGTTTACTTCTCTGAAAGCTACAAGAGAATTCTCTTTTCCACATTATTGCTGCAAAGTCTATGTGTGTATGTATATGATGTATATGTATATGATGTATATGTATTCAATTACAGGTTGCTTGAAACTACTCTTTGACCAACCTGGGTTATTTTCAACTTTAAAATGCAATCCTGTAAGCAAAATTTAAGCGCAACCTCAATAAATTCTCCTGGGAGTGGTGAACCTGCTGTGTCCAAGTGTGGGCAGGGTATGACCTGTCCAAAGCAGATTTGCCAATGGAAAGCAAAGAGAATGGGGGGGGGAAAATGGAAAGTTCCACGTGTAAAGACTCAGCAGAACAAGTCTTTCAAGGCCTACCAGCGCTGTTGGCATTTGCAATGAAGCTCTCTGTTGTGTTCTGGAACGTTTCTGAGCGGTGACAGAATTTGACATCTGGGCCTGTTTATTATCAGCAGTTTCTTGGTGTTTAACTCCAATCCTCGTAGCAAGGTGACATTTTGGAAGCAGTATTTCCATTAAATCGAGCAGCACCTTATTTTTGAGGTAGCCATATCTATTTTAATAGAGATATTTAATGGTATAGAGCCCTCCTCAGTAAAAATGACAGTGACAGAGTAAAATCTTCTTTCTGCACTATGTAACTTAGAGAAAGAAGACAAGAATCAGCCATAAAAGCAGGATTCATGGGAAGCTTTATCTAGTTTATCACCAAGATGGTGGCAGGAGTGAACCATCATGGGTTTCTAAAGAATATTTTAGAACAGGAATAAAATAGCAGGTATTGGCAAAAAAAGTGGTAAGCCTTTCAGCCTTTCTAAATATTAAGCCATAAATATTAATACTTAACGAAACATCTATAAAGACTATAAAGAGTTCCTTCAAAGTTAAAAAAAAAAAAAGGGAACTGTTTGCTTTTTTAAGCAATCCTTATTCTTTATGATACAAGCAAAAAAATACAGCATTTGCTGAGACCTTAATGGACTGAATTATGATGTTTTGTTTTTTAGGAAATGAGGGAAATCATGCCTCAATGATAGGAAACAAAAGCCCAAACCAGCAGAACACACAAAACTTTTGGCTGAATTTCTGAAAACTCATTACAACTACAGCTTGTGGGTGAATATTCTACTACCTCATAAACATTGTTTAAAGTTGGTTGCACAGTTGGAGCTTCCATGATCTGTTTTACACTTTCTTACTTGAGTCCTGCAGTATCTAATTAGAATTTATATTGCTGTCTTCTTCTCATCAGTTGGTCAGTCACAGATTTCTCTACGTCAGACCTTCCTTAACCTGGTTACAACTGTCCCATCTTTAAATGGACCAAAAAATAAAATTAAAAAAAAAAAAAAAAGCCAGGGTGGTGTGGGGGGAAAAGAGACAGAAAAATAGAAAGTTTTGAAGTTTTACATAAATACTGAACACAGTTCTCTTTCTCTTCACAGTCTGAGTGAGTTATGTGCTTGAGAGAAAGATTAAGAGCACTGATGTTGAACAGTGATCAGCTCCCTTATTTACTCGGTGATCCTAGAAGCCTGACTCTCTTACAGAGATAACAGACAGAAGCAGGATGGCATTTAGCAGAAATTCAGAGTATTTACACCAATTATCCAGAATAAGCAAGAAAAACACTGTCCCATCTGTACTCATTCTTCCTCATATGTGGCACTCTGTCACAAAGGCTTCAAACCTCATCGTCTGCATATCTTGCGGCCTCTTCATCAAATAAAGCGTGAGGTTTAAACTACAGCATAGTCATAATCAATATCTTGATTAACATCCAACATTTACAGAATTTCAAGGAGAGGTACTTCAAAAAAAAAAAAAAACCAAAAAACCCAGTATCTGATGAAGTCGGTAGCACAAAGTCATCGTTCTGGAGGAGATCGATCCTTAATTGCCTGGAGGTTGAACTGAGCATTTATTTATAGGTTAATCTAGAAACACTAAAGTTAGCATTGCCTCATTTCCCATTGTATTTTTTTTTAACCATAAATAAGACTAAATATAATAGCCAAGATCTCTCTGGTAGCATGAATTGTAAGGCTTTAAACCCAGCACCTCTGTAAATTTGCCTTTAAAATTGGAGAAGACTGAGGAAAAGGTGGCAGATAGGAGTGAGAATTTGGTTGATGTAGATCAGATCAATGGGATTTGACACTTTGAATCAATATAGACTTCTATCAGGAGACTTTTTAAAAATAATTTTTGCTTTTCCTGACTTGGGATTTTAATATTTTTTTAGTCCATAATTTATTAGATTATGCAAGTTAAGTAGTAGCTCTTCTAAGAGATTAAAAAAAACCTATTCAAAAATGCCCAGTGAAAACTGATAAAAATCAGGTAGTGATTATCTACAGAAAAACTCCGTATTCAAGGATACTTGTACCTTGCATACAAATAGTGTATGAGCCCTCAGAGTTGTGAAAAAATCTTGACAGACAATTGCTCATTAAAATCTGATAATTGTGATCAGGGTTCTTTGACTCCCTCTAATTGGTAACAACAGAACTAAAATAATCTGTGCTTTTGGCATTCCGTCTGTCTAATGCATCTCATAAGATTTAGAAAGTAGTATCTAGAAAAAAAAACAAACCCCTGCTTTATTAGTTACAGGATTTAAAAGACATCAATTAACTTCTTTACTCCCCCCTCCTTTCCTATAAAAGACAAGGCAATTTGTTTCCTTGATGTGTGAGCCGTCATCAAATCTAAATTCACAGCAAGAACACTTCTGAGATAGCCCAAACTTATCATAAGGTTAATGAACCATTGCACCAGTCCGATCTAAGCCATTTGTCAATGAATAAAATTGCTCATCTGCCATTGTGCAACACAGTTTGTAATAAAACTGCCAAAATAAGAACTTATTTATGTTTCTCCTTAGCGCAGATTGCTCCTTCAGATTGTAAAATGTGTGTGTAATAGATTGGTAATGGAAGGAGGGTTTATTATTTTCCAGTAGAAGTCATACATTTTGTGTGAACCAGTTTTTGATTTTTGGAACATAGGTGTTCTGTGAGAGCAGACTTGGACCTACCACATTTTGAGAAATTTCTGCTGTGAGAACTATCAGGACAGTTTAATACAGGATTGTGTAGGGGTTATACTACCCAGAACCTCCTTGGGAAAGTCTGGGCTGAAAAAATAAGTATAGCAGGTCATTATCACAATATTATCATGTTGGTCTGTTACTTTTGCTTTTATTTAGTTGGTTATTATACACCATAACCACGAATTAAGCTGGGCACAAGGTATAAAGGTTTGAAGGTGCCATGTTTGGAACAGTCAACAAAGGAAAACTGCTGATAAATAATCAGAGAAAAGCAAGGAAAGAAATAACCAAAAGAGGAGCAGTGAAATAAAATGGGTGATGCTTTCTGTTATGCAGAATGAAATGATACAGCAGTCAAGCCATTGATGCTGAGGGTGTATGTGTGAGTTAGAGAGATAAGTGGCTCAAAAAGTGGGTAATGATCATTTCATCCACAGGAATTTCTGCCCCCTTCAGTCACAGGTGAATGAGTCCTGGAGGTCTGGACAGAGGATAAAAGCAAACCAAAGAATTTGCCTTAGACCTCTGGGTCACTAAAGGTGAAAAATGAGGAAATGAAGTGTAAGACACTTTCAGATTAGCTCGCCCAAAGCTGGAGAAAACCTTAGGAAATTCTGCAAAATCCTTGCTGTCTCCTCCAGAGTTTTGCTGCAAACAGAACAGCACCCATAGGGCTGCTTAATTCCCCCCAGGTGACCAGAGCTGCAGCACTAGAGCCCCGAGTTTTTCTGGTAAAGCCAAATGATTGCACTTAGAGGTTAATTTAGGTACTAATAATTCAGTAGTAATTATTCATGATCTACCTAATACAAGGCACTACCCACATTAAAGCCACATTACTCCTCTTCCTGAAGTCAGAAATACCACTGGTGCCTGATGATGGGCATCTCTCTTGGGGTCTTCAAGAGAGGGGTTTGGTCTCTTTCTCCAGTGTGTGGTGTGGTCAATCCTGTGAGCAGGGCAGTCAGGGTGCCTTATGCAACTGCAAGGCTAAATTATATTTCCTCACACGATGTGAAAAGCTTTCTGTGCCAGAATGTGCATAAAATAATTGCCCATAACAAAAAAAAAAAAAAAAAAGATGTTCTGTATTTTTGTCTGCCTCTGAAACGACAAACCCTGTGAAGAAGAATGAGAAGATCTTTAACAGATTAGAAGTAGCCTTGTGCAGCTCCAACAAAGACCATTATGTGCAGGACAGTGTTTCTTCTTACTGTCTACACACAATTGTTTGCTTCTGTGGCTCACCATGAAATGCTCAGTCATGGGTATAATTTGCAGCAGAATATGGGATGTAGAAACTTCTCAAAAAAAGAGTTATTCTTTAGGCTTACAGCATTCCCTTGTACTCGCACTTCTTGCTAAAAGTTTTTGCTTTAAATATCACTTTGCAATTCTCAAGATTTTCAGAGATATTTTTCAATTAAAGATAAGTTAAATGCTTAAAAGTACTTCTGCTCCTAAAACATACAACAACCTCATGGTTCTTGTGACAATCAAGAAGACAAAAATTGAATACTGGCACAATGCCTCTTTGGTTTTCTTCCCCAACAATTTTTCCATTCCTTCATAGCACCCAAATACAATTTTGATTTATTTCTTTCCTTGGGGCTCAAAATCAGTGAGTTGCAAAAATAGGATACATCACCTAAAACTTCTTCAAAGATATTGCTGACTGTTTGCCAGAGGAGAAAAAAAAAGGAAAAAATTAAAGATAGAGAGGCAGTAAAAATAAAAATAAATTATGTTCAACGCAAGGAAATTCAGCAGTAAAATAATTAAAAAGGACTGATGTGCTCAATTCTGACTTCTAATAGCACATATATATGTAGTTTTAAAAATCTGTTCTTTACTGAAATAATGTGGCATAACTTGTGGAAGAATATGTCTATTATTGTTAACCATGGAGAATCTCTAGCAATTGATATTAAATTATTGTGTTAAGTATATTCACTATTAAAAAAATCTATTTTTCATCTTAACACTTAAACATGCATCAGTGGACCCTGTAGTATCTAATTTTAAGAAGGATCTCTAAATAAAGCATTATTTGTGCTTAGTTGTCCTTAAAGACTGGGAGCAAAATCATAATTTGAAAATTTTATTTATAACAGAAAGACAGTGATCAGCTGGGATCTTTCATAGTAAGGCTTGCAAAGAAAATTGGATGGGGTAAGGAAGTATTTTCTATTCTGAGGAACAGAGCTGTGTTTAAAATAGTCAAGGATAGGATCTTTTAAAGCAGTCTTCAGGAGTTACCCAGCCAATTCAGCTGTGGATAAGGGGCTCACTTTCAAACCTCTTTGAAAATCCCAGATTTAATTATCAGTGCTTGTAAAACTCTTTGAACCTTCAAGATGCTTAAAAAAAAAAAAAAAAAAAAAAAAAAAGGATAAGTACCATGATAGCTTGTATTAAACACAGCTTGTAAATTATATAAATCTTAAAAACCCTGAATAGATTGATCATGTTCTGGGAGCTTTCCCTGTAGGACCTGTAGGACACATAAATAGATTTAGTTACAACTCTGGGCTGCATAACATCATCTTACTGAGCAGATCCTTGAGAACTACATAGCAAGAGAGACTCTGAACTGACCCTGAGGTAAACATCTGAGGGTTTCACCTCACTTTCAGCATCATGTTTAAAACACACAAATTATACAGCACATTTAAGTTTTTCTGGTAAAGCCAAATGATTGCACTTAGAGGTTAATTTAGGTACTAATAATTCAGTAGTAATTATTCATGATCTACCTAATACAAGGCACTACCCACATTAAAGCCACATTACTCCTCTTCCTGAAGTCAGAAATACCACTGGTGCCTGATGATGGGCATCTCTCTTGGGGTCTTCAAGAGAGGGGTTTGGTCTCTTTCTCCAGGCAGCAACTGACAGAAAGAGAGGACACAGTTTCAAGATGCACCAAGGGAAATATAGGTTGGATATTAGGAAAAAGTTTTTTACAGCAAGGGTGATAAAGTACTGGAATGATCTGCCCAGGGAAGGGGTGGAGTCGCCATTACTCGGTGCCGTGGTCTGCTTGAGGCGTTAGGGGTGGGTTGGACTCGATGATCTTGAAGGTCTCTTCCCACCTGGTGATTCGGTGATTCTGCGAGTCTAACAAATAATATATAGAGTTAAAACTCACATGAACAGGACAAAAAAGAAAAGAGTTCATGGAAATAGATTTTTTTCAAGGTGTTGTTGTCCTAGAGCTTAGCTTAAAAAAAAATTACTTTAAAATACCACGAAAGTGAACAGTTCCCCGGTCTTCTTCTGATACCTTGCTTCCTACAAGGTATATTCTTTTGGCAATGTTTTGAAGGTGTTGGGATGCTTAAACAGCATTAGCCTTTTGGCTTTAGCAGTGCTGCAAGGATGCTAACGTTGTCATTTGTGTGGAGTGCCATAGAAATCACCGTAGATGAACCAGAGTATCGATAAGTAAAAATATCTTTGTAATCAGTGTTACAAAACCAGTAAAAGGCTTCAAGGGTTCCAATTCTGTTAGAATAATTTTAGCTGTGGTAGGAAAGCCACCATGTTCTCAAAGCTTTGTTTTCGAGCAGACCATGCAGGCAAAGTGCGAAGGAGAGGGGCACAGGACGATGGTTACAAAGGAGGAAGCTGGCAGAAGCAATCCCTCTTCACACCCTGTGCAAGACCTCAATCACTATTACTCCTCTGGAACTGTCTTCTCTTTGAATCAAATTACAGAAAAAAATTCTCACTGCAAAAAGTGAAAAGAAGCAAAGAATCTTTCACTGCAGAGGTGTTTTCTCTGAAAGGAAACTTACTTGATTTAAACACTTTTTCTGTTTTCTTCATAAACCAGACTGTGTTGAGAAAAATAAAACTGGAGCATAAAGCAATAACAGACCTTTGATCATCACTTAAATTAAAACATGATATTTGACAAATGATGTCTCTTTCCTATGCAAAGGCAACATTTAGCTAACATATTTTAGTACAATTTAAGGTATTTTCTTTCTGAAACCTATAGAGCTCTTGTGCTGAATTCCAACCTGAGGGCTTCTAACACAGAAATCACTCTTTATTTTACATATACTCCCCTCAATATTCTCATGGTACAATTTCCATACTGCCTGCAGTTATATTCTAAAAACCACACCGCAGATCTTTATGTCTGGGAGCTAAAAGGCTTTTGGATGGTGGCTCATTCTTCCATATGTATGTACACTATGCATGTAGTGAAAGAGCCATTTGAGCTTCTCTGACTTCTCATTTGTAGCAGTGCTACTTTTTGGGTATGAAAGCCTCAGAATTACAAAGGTTTGCAGTGGGATGTTTCTTAGCAAGTACCCTCACTTTAATACCCAGCACTAAATACAGGGAACACTGGTGGTAAAGTGAGACCTTTCTCCAGGGAGAGATTGCTGCTAAAAAATGTATTAAGATGCTATGCCTAAGTGTTTCCTAGAAAATTATTATTTTTGCCGACTGCATAATTGTTGTTCTTTGTGGCTCAGCTTGCGGATGTTCAAATTTGAACAGGATGTTCAAACTTGCCATGAATTCACATATGTGATATGAGACAGCCCCTGACCTGCCTTTCCTGCAGAAATTTCAGTCTAAATACATGTGACCACTGTGTCCTTGTGGCCAAGAAGACCAAATAGATTCTGGGGTGCACTGGAAAAAGCATTGCCAGCAGGTCCAGGGAGGTGATCCGACAGTGCTGTGTGCAGTCCTGGGCACATCAGGGCAGAGAGACAGGGAGCTCCTGGAGAGGGTTCAGTGTAAGGCAGCAAAGATGATGAAGGGAGGAAAGCCTGAGGGAGCTGAGCCTCCTCAGCAAGAAGGACTGAGAGGGGACCTCATCAATGTCTGTCAGTGTCTGCAAGGAGGCGTCAGAGCAAGGAGCAGGCCTCGCTCAGTGGTGCCAAGGGTTAGGACAGGAAGCAGCATGAAGAAACTGGTGCCCAGGAAGTTCCACTTGAATACAAGGAAAAATTTTACTCTGTGTGTGACTGAGTACTGGAAGAGATTGTCCAGAGAGACTGTGAGGTCTCCCTCTCTGGAGATACTCCAGAACTTTCTGGACACAATCCTGTGCCACGTGCTTTAGGAAACCCTACACCAGCATGGAGGCTGGGACAGATGACCCACTGCAGTCCCTTTCACCTTAATTAATTCTGTGATTCTGTGACAGTGAATCCTGCAAGCTGCCTACCACGAGTGTACTACCTGAATTATATATTTTTTTGAACTTTATGTACTTAATTGCAGACCATTATTAAATGAATGACAATTATTTGAAGGATTATAATTTTCCAGTCTTTTTTAGTTCTAAATTTGGGTGATACCATAATGAGAGATAAAGTTTGTCCTTCCTATTACTTAAATTTGGAGAAACGTTTAACTTGAAGAAAAATTGTCAGTGTTCTGCTCATGAATGGACTAAAGTCCTTCTCAAGGAAACTGTGCCAATATAATCAATTCATATTCTAAACTATTTCATTTAGGTTTGTTAGTGTAGTTTTCTCTGGGTATCTATCTAGCCTGTACATGTAGAGTTCCTTCAGAACTGTGTGTCACTACAAATGCACACCTAGATATGTGTAAATTATTATGATGCAACATAATAATAATCCATCATAAATTAAACAGCAACAACAACAAAAAGGGAAATAGTGTGCTTACATTAAAATAAGATTCACTTGTGTTTACAAATACAATACAAATTTACAAATAATCTACCACTCCTCTCTTAAACGTTAGTTACTCCCTCCGTTACAGGAAATTCTTGGAGTTTTGTTATTGAAACATTTACACAGCGGCAAATCATTTATAGGCTCTAACTTCTTTCCATTCAGCATAAACACAACAGGGGAGAAATCCTGGCTCTGTAGCAGTCAGGGAAGAGGATGTGGGAATTTCAGCACCCTGCAGTCTGGAGTAATTTTGCTGACTTCATGCAGCAATATGTCATACAGTAATGTTTGCAAATGAAGGTAAATTTTTTGAGTGGTGCTGGAAAATGAGACAACTAAAATGTTCTAAATCACTCTGGTAAAAATTCTTGGTGTTGAAAATAAGGGTTTACTTTAAAAATACATCATCAGAACCTAGTTATCAGGGGAGGTAGGTACAAAGTTACAGAGATAGTAGAAAATATTCTAGTGGAAACAATATCTAGAAATTATAATTATATACCTAAATTATTAATAGTTAAAATAGCAATGCCTAAATTATTACCTAAGTTAGGTATCCTTGACTATATTGATGATTTAATAATGTAAACCACAGTGGTGTTAATATTTTTTTTCCTCAAAACATTTACATATATGGAAACAGAGTAACACTTGAATGGTAACTGAAGAACTTTGTGTATTTCTGGGTCGCCTTGGTCCCTGCTGCATTTAGCTCAGTTTTCTCCTATGGACTAACTGTCTAGGTTAACTGAAGCTTGTGAAAGAAAAGAAATAAAAATGTTCATAAATGTCTGAGTTATTTCCCCACTTTGTAAATAATTTCTGGCCAGATCATTCTGTTTTCAAAGCCTTTGATAATTTCAATCTGGAAAGTATTTTTCCGCGAGGGCTGATTTTCCACAATGTTCCACAAGACCAGATTACAGTTTAGCCTCTGATATTTTGCACTGGACAAGACTTGATTTCTTGATCTTTTCTTTATAGCTATCAGCACCAAGTGTCTTTGACATATATGATTGCTTCTAACAACACGGGCAGGTATTTCTTCAACTTGAAGAGAGAATAAACATAACCAGATTCTTAATCTCAACTATACTGCTGTTATAATACTGCAACACTGGTGCCTGTTGTGTTGGAGTAGCAAAAAAACCAACCTGAGCAGAGCCTGTCTGGCTTTCTTTTCCAGTTACAGGAGAACAGATGTTAATTTATTAACTTGGAGGTCAGTTCTCAACCATTTCCAGATTTCTTCTGAAGGAACTAGCAGGCAATATTGGACAATGGTGGAGCAAAACAGAGGTAGTGAGAGCAGTAAAATAATGTAATTTGTCATCTGCTATTTGAATGAGATAGAAAAGGTTCCTGCAGCCTAATATCTTCCTGCCTCTTCATGCATTCCCCTTCATGTTTAAGAGGTTTTGCTAGTAGTCAGGTAGCCACCAGAAAATAAGGCACATAGTGAGTACCTCAACATTCTCCATGTCCCAGGGAAACAGATCTATTTCCTTTGGAAGAGGATCCACATTTTATTCTAGACTTCCTTTTATCACAACCATATCTAAAGCAGCTTTTCTTTTTTCCCTTGACTTCCCCAGTCAGATTTAATTTTATACAGGCTTTAGCAAACCTAACCTGATTCCTCACTGCCTGGACAATTCCGAGTTTTGACAGAAAGCCAAAGTATTTTAAAATGCAAGTGGTTCATTTGTGAACATCTAATAGATATTTTGTATAGGCAAAATCTAATTCTTAGTGGCCTTTAGGTTTTATACAGTTCTCCTGATTATTTCTTATGAAATTAACTTCCTAGAGATTTCTTCAGTGGAGATTTCATGCTGAGACATAAAAAGAATAGCCACTGATTAAGGGTATACTGCAAACAATACTTTTGCCTTATTGGTATTTTATTGCTCACCTGTGTTTATAGAGATTTTTCTGCTTTTCTTCTGAAGTAGTTTGCAAAAGGTCTTACTGTATTGCTCATTGAGTTAATGAGCTTGCTTAATCATCTTGGTTTGGAGAACAACAAAGGAAACTGCATGTGTCCCAATTTATACTGCAAATGGAACGAATGTCTTCTGTAAGTATAAAAGGATCATTTCTTTTAAAGAATAAAGCCCTTTGAAACCAATTAATAGTTGACCTACATAGTAATGCTCATATCTCCATGTTTTCTCTCTTTTTTTTTTTCTTGTGGAAGTCATTTTTCAGTAGCAGAAAAAAAGTAAATAAGTATGTGTGATCATCCACTTCTACAACAAAAAATTTGAGGTTAAATATTCAAACATTTTTGCACCATTTCTATAAAATTAAGTGCATTTTATCTTTTTAACCTGCTCCAACAGTAGCTGAAGAAAATAAGCTGCAACAAATCTTTCCCTACCTAACAGTGTTTTTGTGCAGTGTACAATGGCCAGTGAGAACTTGCAAACACACAGACTGATCCTTTCATTCTAAAGATCCAAATCCCCAAAACATTTGTCTAGCTGGAAGCATTTGCAGTCTGTGATTCTTCAGCACACAGGCAGGGGAGTTTTAGAGAGGCTCATGGGGAGCAGCACTGCGCCTGCACAACATTTTGTTTGTTGCAACATCCTTACATCATTACCATCCTTGCTTATAACTCCTGATGTGTGTCATTACTATTCTTGCTTACAACTCCTGATGTGAGAAAAGGAACTTGGAAATATGAATTATGGATTTAATAAAAACATAGTATGTATACTGGGACAGAGGCTGTGTCTTAAAGGGGTAGCAACTGTGCTGGCGGGTTTAGTGGCTGCAAAAATCAAGAAAAGCAGAACAAGAAGGACCTGACTTTTTATTGAAAACAGAACAGTAAATGGTGAGATTTTGGTCAACAGGTGTGCTCTGTATGGATGCTTAAAAGAAAGCTGTTTCAGCCTACTCCAAAGTGTGAGGGGTTGTGTGGATCTCACCTCATAAACAACTTCAACTCCTGAGCTGATCATAACAGACTGTACTCATGCTAGAGAAGACTAATGTTAATCACTTCCTGAAAGTTTTGGGGTTTTTTTTTTTTGTTTGTTTGTTTTAATTAGAAAAATAAATATTAGCTTAAATGTTGAAACCAGGCTTCAGCACTCACATGACAAGGAAAGTAGGTTGATGAAGAAAAATAACTGTATCCTTAACACAGAGACTAAAAGTCTCAAGCATAATGAGGAAAATGAAAGACTGAAGCAAATGTCAATCCTCAAAACGTTACAGAGGAGAAAGGGTACAGAATAAAAGTGACACGTTCCAGTGTTGGTCAGGGATAGAGACTGGAAACTGAAAGTAGAATTTTAAACATCAGAGTCATTAAGTTTTGTGGCATTTGTCGAATACAAAAAGGGGAGGACAGCACTCAAATTACTTTCAAAACTGAGGTTATTGCATTTACAGATCAGATTACATACCTGCCAAAACTGGCAGGTAACTGAACCTGGTGATCTAGTCCTATATACCAATGAGAAAAAGTGTTTCTCTTTTCCTCCAACAGTCATTTGATCCAAAATTTCTCTCCCTCTGCCTGTTGTACCCTGATGGGGTCTGATGAATGTTTTTGATGATGCAAATCCCATCGCCATTTTCACGGTATCTTTGTATTGCTTTCAAGCACCTGTTAAATGAGTGACTCAAAAAAATAACAACCCTGTTACACAGACCAGAGATGTACAGATGAATGCAATTAAAAAGAAACCTCCATTCAGGAGGAAATTTATGTGTTGGCATAATAGGCTGAACAACCAAATCATTATTTTCAGCATTGTAAGTGCAGATATGAAAAATGATACAGCCCTCATACAAAATAATCCCAAAGTATTTAAATGGAACTGTACAAATCCATACTCTTTGTTCTGCCCATTTGTAGACAGGTGACTACCCACAGGATAAACCAGTGCTTTCTTCTCTTGTCCTGCTGATAATGTTCTTTGTTCAGTAAATGGAGCCATATTTTACAAATAGGCTGCAGACTTCCCTCTGTTTCAAAGGGATGCAGCACTGCCAGCTTTGTATTTGCATTACACTGCCTTCAAACACAATTTTTGGATCGCTGCACCCTGAGCTTATTTTCACTTTGAACCATTGTCTCCTCATTTACCCTTCCTAATATTATCTGTAAATTATTCTTTTGACATTTTGTGTTATATGAAACCATTACTCATTGTCAATGATCTCTACCTGACTCAACTGCTTTGTCAGACATTTACTGCTCTGTCTCTTATGACTGTCTCAATTATTATATGCCTATACTGGATTATTATTAAAATTAAATAATAGTATTTTCCATTGATATTTCAACTATAGGATGCCTACACATGACTTCATCTGTATCAGCTGCAAAGGTAAAATGTAACAATTATTTCACAGACTATAGCAAAGCTTTTTAATAGTTCAGGGCATCTGTTTTCAGCCTGCAGACTGTGTGATGCTTTTGAGACCCTCTGAAAAGTTAACTGAGAAAAACTAGCACATTTTCTAGGCTGGTATTCCCTACACAGATATTTGTATATCAACAGTGATGTTTTCTCAAAGGTCCATAAAAGGATGCAGCACCACTGGTTTAACATGAAAAGTAAAAAGGAAAAGACTCATCAAGCAGTAACTGAAGGAAGGTGCTTACGTAGCCAATGGAAATTAAATAAAATTTCAGTGAATACTAAACCTGCTCTGTGAGGAAGCAATAAAGGATCTCTGAAGGCTGAATTGTTCTACAAATTCCATTTAAATTTCTTCCAGAAGCCTGTGCCACCAGTAGAAATATGCTTCATAATACCCTTCTCTGCCAGCAGGAATTCCTGCGTGCCAAGACAAAATCATTTTGTATTGTCTCCCTAAAATTTCTTCCAAGAAAGAAGAAGAAGAAGAAGAAATTAGAGATTAGCTGGGAGGTTTTTTGAAAGACAACAGACAGAAATTTTTACACTCTCGTCCTTTGCAATTGCTGGGTTATGGTTAAAGTTTGTGCTACATAAACTCTTGAAACATGTAAATCATTGACTTCTGCAAGTTTAATGCTGCAAACTCCTACCTCCTTCTAAACTAAGATGTTAACCCATGTCACATACTCTCCACTCTTCCATTCTGAGGTGGTTAATGGGAGAGTAAGGAAGTGATAGGATAGACACAGAGATTCTTCATTCAAGATAGTCCAGGACACAAAACTTGTGGTACTTGTTTTGGACTCGCCATTCCAGAGGGAAGGATTACAACACAATGTTTGCTTCATTTTGGAAATATAACTTCCTTTACACAGCTTCTCACTTCCCTTCTGTTTGCAAACCTAGGAAGACATGAAAGTATGCCTTTCCAGCTGCAAGTGACAAAAAAACCTGTATAGGGCCTGTGTTCAAACTATTAGTGCTCTTGCAACTTGGCCTTCAAAATCGCCCTGGGAAAGAGCTGCTGCTGAGTACATCAAATCTGGTGCATTTCAATAAAAAACACCAAGGCCTTCAAGTGCAGATGAGATATTTTGACACATATTTCCTTAAAAATGTGAGAGACTTTTAAATCTCAGAGGGAAAAATCAGCATTACATGTTGTGGGCATTGCTATGGTAACTATACTTTTTGCTTTTATTCGGTAACAATGTGAACTAGCTCTTAAGCCTTTGCAGCAACATGACCTACTGAAAACTAAATTACTAGAGTTCTACCTACACACTTTCTTTTTCCTTACGTTTTGCCCAAGAATAAATGGATTTTAGCATAAAAGTAAAAATTCTGACCAGCTGAATTCTTTGTACTACTTGCCGTGCCTCTCACTTTATTAAAAATAAGAGGAAGGTAGTTATGGAAAAGTAGGGGGGTCTTCACCTATCCAAAACATTTTTTTTAATGATAAGGAAAGCTTGATTTTCCAGCATAGGAAAATTCCCTTGCATTCAGTTGCATTTTTCTTCAAGATTTAAAAAATTATCCAGACTGAAGCACTACAAGATGCATAACAACATTTTCTCAAATGTTGACTAGCAAACAATTTTTTTATTAATACATTATTTATCTCACAGTAGCATATATAATCTCCACTTGATATTGGCTCCATTGAAGAAATGCACAGAGAAGAAAAGAACTTCTGGAAAAAAAGTCTGCATTGCATATCTTGGCAACTTTTTTATCTTTCAGAAGCTAGAGGAAGGGAGGAGAATGGCAGTGCAGCTACTGAGATACAGATGTTCGCATAAACGTAAAACTTAAAAACCTAAATATCTTTTGTATTCTATGTAAAAGGATAAGTAGCTCAAGTTTTATTGGCAAGGACTTTCCAGGGATTCCAAGAACTTTGTTTCCATTTCTCCAGTGCATTTTTGAGAGGACAAATGAGTACAGATGGGTAATCAAATCTCTGTCTGGGGGAGGAATTAAGCAGGAAGCAGCTTCTGATGCCGACATGATTAGTGAGATACATTTGAGATACATTTGAATCCTAAATTCCTGTAATATCTATTTTCATCCTAGAGCTGACCAAAAAAAAAAAAAAAAAAAGCTCATTCAGAAGGGGTTTTCATTTTCTGCCTGCAAACCATTCCTAGAGCTTTATCTTCTCTCACACTTCTGAAACATTTGATGTGTATCTGTTGAGCTGCTCCAGTCAAGCCAGGACTACAGCCCATTCTCCCATGCAGACCACCATAACACAGAATCTTGGTTTACTGAACATTATTTATGACAGTACCATCAAGAATTCAGTTGATCAAATGGGGTTTTAATATTCAATTTCTCCATATTTCAGAGCCTGTCTCCCTCAGATATCAGTGTTCCAGCTGTCCAGTAGATTTCTAAATACTTTTAAGGGTCTTGCTCAAAATTGCTTCTAAAAGAAAATATACAGAAGGTGTGTGCTGAAGGAAGAGCAGACATTCAATTTAGAAGAGAGAACAGAATCATCTTGGTTGCCTGTAGCTTTGCCAACTAAGAAATCACAGCCCTTCAAAAGAAATTTGGACATGCATGCATGTACAAGGTACTGTCATAGTAATTTACCTTACTGCATTTCCTCCTCTTTAATCAGTTGCATTGTGTTCTGCATTAAGGAAAATACATTTTTCCTTACTATTTTCCAATAATTCCTTGATTTAAGTCTCTCTTTGCTTCTGCTGCCTGTGATTTGATTTCAGACCCAGTGCTGGGAGCAGCAGGGTCCTGTAGCTGGTTTGTTGCAGGAAACACAACCAAGAATGAAGGTGTAAAATGAAAAGTTGTTGTGGTTTGCTGTGGGGATGCAGAATTTGTTTTATAGGTTTTAGATATAAGTTTAGGATTTTTATTATAACTTTTGTGTAGTTTTAGTTATCCTGGTGTGGGCCCCATACCTTGGAATTTGTTACTATCATAGTTT
>VZUI01045859.1:0-20424 GCA_013401135.1 Cettia cetti | reverse complement strand
TGATGGACACTTTCTAAGACCAGTGGAATTGAAGAGGTTGAACCTCAGTCTTCCAATGTGGTCTCTTTTCTAGAAATCTATATAAGCTGAAAGAAAAATTAAACTTCCTCTTTTCCCACTTCGACTCCATGGTGGTCACTGCATCTCCCTCATGATGGTGGTATTGTGCCCATAGTCAGAAGTTGGACTTAATAGTCTTGGATGACTTTTCCCATCTTAATGATTCTATGATTTTCACATCAGGGAGTTTCCTGAGTCTGTGATTTGTCTGTGTAATAACCCAGCTTAGATCTTTCTTCTGAGGGCTCATCTCATCTTTCCTGGAGTCTTGTGGACTTCTTGCATTCTCAGCATTAGCTGGCAAGGAGTTTTTTCAGTCTGTGACTTGTGTGGAGAGCTGCTCCCTTTCCCTTGCTTTGAACCTGACTCCTACAAGCATGTTAGGCCTCCTGTGTCTTGCATTGAAAGAGACAGTAAGCAGTTAATAGTGGTTATACCTCAGTTTTCCTTCAATCCCCAGGTTATCTTTTCTTCTGAACAAAAAAGTAACTTGTCTTAAGAAAGCTACTTCCTGCCTTTTGTCAGGTTTATTGCCTTTGAAATGTTTCCAGTAATACACATTTTGGGGATGAAAAGACCAAATCTACACAAAGACCTCAGACTAACAATGAATCATGGTGGCACAGCAGTGTTTCTGTTTGTATCCTCTGATTTCCTGATAGTTCCTCCCATTTGATTTTCATCTTTCACTGCACTGCAAGACTGACTTGACTCTATTGAAAAAGAGGTTTGTTTTCCAAGGACTCACCCCTGAGGGTCGGGGTTATGTCAGGAACCTGACATTGTATATGTATAAACCCTACCTACAGGGCTGAGATAGTTTTACTCTGTCCATGATCAAGAAATGAAAAAGACTTCTCCCCCTTCCTGAAGACTCTGAAAGAAGGCAATCTCCTCTCCTGGGAAGGGATGAATACCATTCTCACACAAAACTGGAATTTTGCTGGCCAAGGTGTGGAAAGAGGAAGAGTAAACTGTTCTTGCTTCCTGTCAGTTCCATAATCTTTGTAAAGCTGCATATGAGTGTGATCACATCATCACAAATTAATGGGCTGTTCCACAAAAAGAATCACTTTTTTGGGAGTCTGTCAGCTAAAATTAATTTAGCTGTGCCTGTGTTAGATAATAACAGATGCTAGGTGGATACATGACACAGAAGTATTACCATACATAAATATTGCACAAAATATACCTAGATGTAGTTCCTTTGTGTTGCACAACTAGAGAGCATCTGTATTCCTGGTTTATTAGGCTAGAAAGGGTAATTAATGGTCAGTAACTTGGTACTGGATTAGTCAGTTGCTCCCTTCCAGTATAAGTGTCTGCTGCAGTGTGGATTTCAAACAGGAATTATGTTACGTGTGTGTTGGTTGTGTGGATGCTACCCGAATTCTTACCATGCTACTTCTTCAGCTGGGTTTTAACAAAACACCCATTCTGTAAATTGTGAACTAAGTTACTGATTCTATGAAAAAGAGAAATAGAGTTTCTCATCAGGATGAGGTTTCATGCCGTGGGCACTGAGGTCTTAAGTCTGGTAATGCTGCCTGTCACCATGGGTCAGCTATGGTACACAGTTTGTAGTTGTGGCTTTTAGTGAGACAGTGCTCAAACTAGAAAAATGTCTCAACTTTGAAGATATAATTAGAAACATACCTGTGACTAGCTGCATGTCTTGGTTTTGTATTTTTTTCCATCTTCTTTTTCTTGACTACCTGGTTTCAAAAAAGGTATACTGATTGCCAGTGGTTTGTTTTTCCTTTTCTATAGTCTTCTCAAGAGGCTTTCAGGATAGAATATGATACATTTGGTGAACTGAAGGTCCCAAGTGACAAATATTATGGTGCCCAAACTGTAAGGTCTACAATGAACTTCAAGATTGGAGGTGTTTCAGAAAGGATGCCAGTAAGTAATTAAAATATGTCTTCTCTTCTTCTCTGGAGTGTTTTGTATGTGAAAGTGAATACCCTCTGAATACCTTCTTAGGCTTTTGCTGTAAGTGTGAGCAACTTTGAATTTTAATTAAAGTAGAAATTTCATGGCAATGTATTATTCTGGTAGAAATATTTCTTGTTGTGTGTAAATAGATTGAATATTGCTTTTGAATAATTTTATGGTGTTGCTTTATTTTTTTAATAACCAGGATGAATAGAAATCTGTCTTTCATCTTTACAAAGGTGAAAAAGCAAATGGAGTAATTTGATGTAGCATTTATGTAGTTTGTTATTGAAGTAGTCTAATACAGCATTGGTTGATAAAAACTTAATTTGTCACATGCAGATGTGCGTAGGCCATTAATGTGCATGTGCTTTGTTATATACTGACTCTCCATGTAATGGAATTTTTCAGTTTTCCCTCAAAAGGCTGTTTTAGAAATGGAACCAGTTCAATTCTAGTGCATGTAACTTTTGATAGACAGAGCATACCTGGGCTTGCAACAACAGCTGTGCTGCCCTCTGGACTGCTTGGGTGAATGTTGCTGTTGGTGGGAGCATAGGCCAGGTGATCTGATCGCTCTCTGGTTTGGCTGAAGGACTACTGCTGGGTGTAAGATCAGAAGGAGTTTGGTTTAGAACTAGACATGCACTATAAATTGATTACATGTCCTTTGGGGGAAAGAAATTGTGTGTTTCAACTTACCCTTGTGTCTCAGGTCCAAGTCATAAGGGCTTTTGGCATCTTGAAGAGAGCAGCTGCTGAAGTAAATCAAGACTATGGTCTCGACCCAAAGATTGCTAAAGCCATTGTACAGGCAGCAACTGAGGTAGGAACGAGCTGTTCAAAATACTGCAGCTTTTGCTGTAGTTTTGTTAAGCTTTTCACAGGAGGTTGGGGGATTGCATTTCTCAGATTGTTAGAGGAAAATGTTTCCTTAATTATGGCAATAAAATTTTCAGGTTTATGCTTGTTTTGTTTGTTTTTTCTAGTGGAACAATTTTTCTCTGTTTTTTCCATTATAGGTAGCTGAAGGAAAATTAAATGATCACTTCCCTTTGGTGGTGTGGCAGACTGGGTCTGGAACTCAAACCAATATGAATGTCAATGAAGTCATCAGCAACAGAGCTATAGAGATAATGGGAGGCACACTGGGAAGCAAAAAGCCAGTGCATCCGAATGATCATGTTAACAAAAGCCAGGTTGTTACACTTGTTTTATATTGCTTTTAATTTCAAAAGTTTTGTGTTTTTGAATTGTGGTTTTTGAGTTTTATTGCATCCACTGTTTAGGTAAAAAGAAAAAAAAAGTTTTATGGACAACTTTGGCAAAAATTTTCTGTTTTTTTTCACTGTAAATGAACTTTAAGATGTTTTTCATTGACAGTATGAGCTTTTCAGATTAAAAACTTGCAACTCATTTATGATAGGTAAATTCACACATAATGTATTAGACAGTGGTGGCCTTGTGACAACCACTGCTGCAGTCTGAAAGATGTTAAATATAGGTCCAGTTTCTAAAAGCTGGATCATGGTACACATTTTTATTATACTTCTCTCTTAAACTTCACCTACCTTGAAGGTAAGATGAAGCCACTGACTTGGTTGTTTCCCTTCCTGATCCTTTGTGATTACTCAGTATTCTGTGAACTATGGATTTAACATTATCAAAGCAACATATGTGTTTTAAAGTCACCTACAATTCCTGTAAAATCTGTCCATTTGTTAGCCATCTCTCATAACTACTATAGTAATTATTTTTTTTGTCCCAAGGCTGTTATGAACAATCTATTAAATTTAACTTTCTGTGGGTGTAGGCATAAACAGTTGATTTATTGATAAGGAATTGACCTTCTGGAACACCCCTAAGTTGCTTACTCTTAGTTTTGGTTTATGAGATAAAGAGAATAAAGCCACATGTGAACATCATACAGCAGCAATGGTGAGAAAAGCTTGTAATTTAATTTCTTGAATTTTCCCCACAGAGTTCAAATGACACTTTCCCAACAGCAATGCATATTGCTGCTGCCCAGGAGGTTAATGAGGTCCTGTTACCTGGACTAAAGAAGCTACAGAATGCACTGGAAGGGAAATCCAAAGAGTTTTCCCAAATCATAAAAATAGGGCGCACTCATACGCAAGATGCTGTTCCACTTACACTTGGGCAGGTAAAAAAATAAATTATGCATTTCTTTGGAAAATTTAAACTTAAGTCAAACCTAAGGGATACCTAAATTAAGTTGATAGTTTAGGGTAAAATATAGGAAAACAGCTGGATCTCAGCCTGAGTATTTTCAGTCTGTGCTGGAGTTGTTTGATATGCTGTACTCTAATACATACATCATTATTTTTTAAATTTTTTCCATATGTGTTTCATTTCTAACAGTAGTAAAATATAAATTATTTTTAAATGATGTTTCATTACCAGATAGCACAGCCCAGTTTTTCTGTTACCTTGACATTGCAGGGAAGAGGTAGTTGTTGTCTATAATGTGTAAATTTATGTAATTTAAATTTTGCCAACACACAGAGCTACTAAGTATTGTGAATGAAAATTTTTCAATAACCTTGTATGTATAAATGTGCATATATAAAAGATGGCAAATGTTATCATATTGTCAGGAATTGCTTATATTGCAGTAATTTAGTAAGGAATTAAACTAAATTGATAGAAAAGCAGGTAGAATTTATGGATTTTTCCAAGAATGCACAGGTGGGGTTTTTACTAACTAAAATTAAATGAACAAAGCCCAAGATCCATTTCTCTATTTGTACATTGAGAACATTAATGTAATCTTGGAGCTGATTTACTATGAAATAGATCCTGCTAACTACCCAACTAAGATAAAGTATGAGAGAAAGAGGCATGATGTATATGTTTTTGTATATTAAGATTGGTTTAAAATATATTTTTTGTAGCATGGTAGCAGTCCTTTAATAGATGTATACTTTCCCTCTTAATGAAAACATGCTTAGATTTAGCATTTGGGTGAAGTTTAGTGCCTTCAGGTTTTTTTAAGGAATTAGTCAAATCATGTTAAAAATCTAAAGTAATCTGGATGGTTATTCTTGGTTGTTGTCTTTGTTCCTTAACTTTGTCCTCCTTTCTTTCCAAGGAATTTAGTGGCTATGTGCAACAAATTAAATATGGTGTGGCCAGGATTGAATCCACCATGCCAAGGGTGTATCAGCTGGCAGCTGGCGGGACTGCAGTTGGCACGGGATTGAACACAAGAATTGGCTTTGCTGAGAAAGTTGCTGCTAAAGTGGCTGAACTGACAGGTGAGGAATGATATTTGGGAGTGAGTTATCAGTAAAGCAGTGTATTTATGCAGTCAAATTCAAACTAAATCTGTCCAGTTTCCATATTTCTCATAAGCTTAAACTGTACATATGTTTTAACGTGAAACTTTTGTTAATGCCATGAATTATATGGCTTCTACTTCAGATTTTTCATGCAATGTATTTTCATAATTATACTCAGTGCCTTGGAAGTGACTGAAATGATGGTGTTTATCCAAGCAAGGCACTTTGGATATGGATACAGTTTCAGACTTCTATTATTAGCCCAACTATAATGCTTCTGTCTTGATCTTTGCTCCTCTGGCTCTGTTAATATACAGTGACTTGGTGCAAAAGAAGGAAAGAAACGCTTCCAAAGCCAGTCTGTTTTTTTCATAGGAACAAGTAAAAGTTAACTGTCTGATTTTTTTGATTCTGTCTTTATAGATCTTAAAACTCAATTTACAGTGCAGTTGAGTTTTTTGATCTGTAAACCAGATCTTTTGTGCCATAGTATCAGTTTTCAAAATGCCCCCCAAACAAATGTGTACATCTGTCATTTACGTTTGCTGTAAAATCTGAAATTGCTTAGTGACAGTATTTTGTTTGAATGGATCTATAATTTACTGTCTTTCAGAGGGTCAAGACTGTCTTGTACCCTGAAAGAGAAGTAACTTGCTGTAAACAACAGCTGCCAGGAGCAGCAGAGGGCATGTTTTGGTGGCTTTAGGAAGCTCTCCCATGTCAGTGGATGTTTTGTGTCCTTTATGGGCAGGTTGTATGAGTAGGGCAGACTCCTGAAGTTCCTCATGCTCTTATAGAAGGTGGTTATTGGCAAGAACAAAAGGAGAAGTTCGGATGGATCTCTGTAACTGAGAAGGCAGATGTGCACTTCACAAGCCCATGAAAATTGGGTGGGATTTGGTGTTTGTCAGGAAGTGCAACACACTGGAAGTTGCAGGAATTATGCTGCTCTCCTTTGAACTAGTGCTGAAAGCTCAGATCACTCATTCTGTGGGGGCAAAAGTCCAGCCCACAGCCACTCCTTAGTGATGCCTGTAATTTTTTACACCCCCATTCTGCTGGGACTGTCCTTCCAGGGCAAAGTCCTGAAGGAATGTTTTTCATCATGGAACCTAGGTTTACATCTCAGGCATTTAATTAACATAAACAGAGCTGTTCCTTCCACTGCTCCTGTGCTCTTCTGTTGGCAGGCATCCTCCTAAATCTGGTCCAGCTTTCCCATGCTCTGGCTGGTTTATTGTTCCCTTCGTTTGTGATTACTTCTTACTTACCCTAATGCCTGCACTGTGCTGCAAAACATCTATTTTTATAACTGAAAGCATCACAGCAATTACCAATCCAAAGTATCTAACTTGATTTAATGCAAGAAATGCCTAAGTTGGGCTAACTTTTGAAAGACTATTGACACTCACAAAACACTGTGGTGCAGAAGCAGTGCTGAGAATGCAATGCACTAAGAAGGTTTGAAATTTGTACCTTTGTAGGTGGATGTGCAAATTTTATAGTCTTCTATATTTTATTGACGTTCATTGTGGTTTTTTGTATTTAATTTACTTTAAGAAATATGTTTGTGAAGAAAGCTCTAGAGGAAAGAGATGATCTTACAAGTTGTTAATTTTTAATTTTTTATTAAGCTAGTTATGTCTGCAAGGAAGTGCTTCACTGGTTTAATGTTTACACCCTCTCTCCCTGTAGGTTTGCCTTTTGTCACTGCTCCAAATAAGTTTGAAGCTCTTGCAGCTCACGATGCTTTAGTGGAGCTCAGTGGAGCCATGAACACAGTGGCCTGCAGTCTGATGAAAATAGCTAATGATATTCGCTTCCTGGGCTCTGGACCACGCTCTGGCCTGGGAGAACTCATCTTGCCTGAAAATGAACCAGGGAGCAGCATCATGCCAGGTACAGAGAACACATACAGAGAAAAATGACTTGTTTCTTTTGTATTTTTTTGACCACTGTGTCTTAACAAATGTTGACCAAGCACCATCACAAATATCATTAAGTCCATGATTCTCTCAGGTTTTATCTACTGCCCTGTTTTACCAAAACTTCTGTTAATAAAAATGCTTGTACAGCTGTATGTTGGCTTACACAGCTGTATGTGTATGGGGGAGAGTAGTATCTGTAGAAATATGGCTTTATTAACACAAATGTACTTCTCAAAGCTTTCTTTTAGAATTGCAAGATCTCTACAGTTTTTAGCTAAAGGCTTTTCTGAAATAATCTTTAATCTGTGAATTGTAGCAATACTGTCATGTAAATTGACTTTGGTCTCTACTTCCTAGCATGATTCGTGTTACTCACTCACATTTTCCCTTCTGCAATGATCTCATTGTATGGGAGGATAAGAAAGAAAGGAATAATATAGCAATCATTCTTTTCCTCTCCTAAGAAAGTGTTTACAGATGAGTATTGTACATCCAAAACTATTCTAAGATTGTTCTTCCTGTATGATAAACTATAAAAGAAACAGGTCTTGAACATATCTGGCTCTAAAAAAAGCAAACAATGAATGTTCTTACTAGGATTATGTCTAAAAATTAAATGATAAAACCATAAAAGAAACTTGCTTGGAAGCCACTCTAACTTGGTCTTTTTGTTGGGTTTGGCAGGGGATTGTTTTTCTGGGTTTTTCTGTTCTGCTTTTTTTTTCTGACAGAGTGCACTAACTTTACCACTAAGCAATTCTATCAAATCAGTAATACTTTCCTTGAGCTGAGTGAGATTTGTTAGTGGTCTCCCAAAAATACCAACCTGCACATGTAAAGACAGGTTATAATCTCTTGACTGTTAAGAACTGTGGTAATGAACAGCTGTTTAGTTCATGCACATGTTGAGCTGTTGAGCTCATTCTGGGAGTCTGGGAAGATTGCTGAAGCAGCCATAGCTGTTTTACAAATCCTCACTGAAAATACTGGTACAGTACAGTCAATTTAATATCATTTGTGGGAATAACCTTATTTTCTGTGGTGCACAGATACAGATGAGTAAGACAAGTTACCTCTTACAAAACATTTTCTACTGAATGTGATTTGGTAAAAGGCTGCTGGTAGTTGATTAATTTGTTTTTCTGCTTCCTTCTGCTTTGGTAACCTTTTTCTCTCCCCTTCACAACCAGGGAAAGTGAACCCTACCCAGTGTGAAGCTGTGACCATGGTGGCAGCCCAAGTTATGGGAAATCATGTTGCTGTTACTGTAGGAGGAAGCAATGGACACTTTGAACTGAATGTCTTTAAGCCCATGATGGTAAGTTCATAAAGTTTTACATATCTAGGACTTTTAAAGGAATTGTTTGTACAGTCAGATAAACTTATGGACAGAAAAAACCCTCAATGAACACTTCGCCTCTGCCAAGGCTGGAGCCATCCGCATCATCCTCGGATACTCTTCCAGTATCTCACCACCCTCACACTTAAGCATTTCTTCCTGAAATCGAGCCTAAATTCCCCTCTTTCTGTCTGTACCCATTGCTCCTTGTGCTATCACTACAGGTCCTGACTAAGAATCCCTCTCTGCCTTCCCTGTAGGCTCTCTTCAGATACTGGAAGGAAAATAGCCTGTTAAGTAGGTTGAAATTGCAGGGAGGGCACTGGTTATGAGCAAAGGTGCCAGAATGTGCAACTAGTAACACCTGAATTAAATAATTGGTATTTCTTTTTTTGTCTTGTTAGATTAAAAATGTTTTAAACTCTGCAAGACTTCTAGGAGACGTGTGTGTTTCTTTCACTGACAACTGTGTAGTTGGAATCCAAGCCAATACGGATAGGATCAACAAACTGATGAATGAATCTCTGATGTTGGTAACAGCACTGAACCCACATATAGGTAGGTTTAAGGCTCAAAAACTTCTCAGAACGTACCAAAATATTTCGTGGTAATGTTATTTTGTACACTTAATTTGTATTGTTGCAATGCTTGTGAGGCCATGTCAGGTCAAAACTTAATTTACTTCAACATCACCAGTTGATGTTGTAAAAGCTGTGTTCAACTTGCAGTGGCCATGCCAGTGTATTAGAAAAATAACTGATTAGAGTCAAAAGGAGATTGAGAGAATTAATGTCCTGTTTTCCTAAATTATCATGATTTGAGGTCAAGTGAAAGATTACAGTATGAGATTTTTTAAAGGGGAAGGTCCCATAAATCTTTGATCTCAATTAATTAAGACCAGAATAATGAAATTTACTTTCACTTCACATAAGGAGTAAACATTTGGTGTGCATTTCCTGCAAATTGTGTTAAGGAGTAATAGTAATACCTAGCAAATAATGTTTCAAAGACCGTGTCCCACTTTTCTCTCACCTCTAATGAATCATCTAAAATTGCAAATGGATAACTTGTTGATTTTGTTTTGTAACAGGATATGATAAAGCAGCCAAGATTGCCAAAACAGCGCACAAAGAGGGGACAACATTAAAAGAAGCTGCTATAAAGCTGGGGTTCCTTACATCAGACCAGTTTGATCAGTGGGTGAAACCTAAAGACATGCTAGGTCCTCAGTAACCTCTTTAAAAAAAAAAAAGTGTTCTTAATATAAAAAAATAAATAAAACAAATATGATATCATAATCCATTAGTTGGAAAAGGCCTCTTGAGATCACCGAGCCCAAGCTATGACCCAACACCACCACGTCAACTAGACCACTGCACCGAGTGCCACATCCAGTCTTTCCTTAAACACCTCCATTGACAGTGACTCTACCACCTCCCTGGGTGGTCCATTGCCATGTCTAAGCACCCTTTCTGTGAAGAAATTACATTCTAATGTCCAGCCTAAATCTCCCCTGGTGCACCTTAAGACTGTGTCCTCTTGTCCTGTCACTTCTCACCTGGGAGAAGAGACCAACCCCCACCTGGTTACACCCTCCTTTCAGGCGGTCTTGGAAAGCCAGAGAGGTCTCTCCTGAGTCTCCTTTTTGCCAGGCTAAACGCCCCCAGCTCCCTCAGCAGCTCATGGGACTTGTGCTCCGGACCCTTCATCAGCTTTGTTGTCTTTCTGTGGGGTTGCTCCAGCACCTCCGTGTCCTTCCTGAACTGAGAGACCCAGAACGGGACACAGCACTCGAGGTGTGGCCTCAGCAGCGCTGAGTTCAGGGGGACAGTCCCTGTCCCTGCCCTGCTGGCCGCACTATTCCTGATTCATAGCGCTGTTTTGGTCCTTTATATGTTTTCCTGGATTTTTGACAGATCCGCTCAATTGGGTTATGGGGGTGACCCTACACTGCGAGCAGGCGGTGCAGGCCCAGCAGCCTGCACACGGGGTGTGGTGAGGGACAAAAGCGACCCCGTGTGCGGAGCTGCTGCGGCTCCCCCGAGGGGCCACCGACCCCGCCGCCAGGCAGCGGGGCTGGGAGCTCGGTCGGGGCTGCGCTGCCGGGACAGCGCTTCCTGCTTCCCGCTTCCCGCGGCCCTCCCTCCGCGGGGCGGGGCCGGCCGTGGTGTTCCGGGTCGGCCGGGAGCTCTGCCGCCGTTGCCGGGCCCGGGAGCTACTCCGAGGCACCGCCGCCATGAACCGCTTCTTCGGCAAGGCGAAGCCGAAGGCGCCCCCGCCCAGTCTCACCGACTGCATCGGGACGGTGAGTGCCCGCCCCGGGGCGCCCGGGCCCGCTGAGCGCTGCGCGGCCCGGGCCGGCCGCCGCCTCGGCAGCGGCGGGAGCGTCGCGGTGGCCCTGGGGACGGCGCCTGTGCATAGGCGTGTGTGAGGGTGTGCGGGGACGCTGCGGTGCGTGGGCACAGTGTGTGTGACCGTGAGTGGGTATGTACATCGCAGAACCACGGAATGGGTCGGGTTGGAAGGGATCTTAAAGGTCACCCAGCTCCAACCTCCCCCTGCCATGGGCAGGGACGCGTTGCACTAGAGCAGGTTACTCAGAGCCGCACCCGGCCTGTCCCTGAGCACTGCGATGTGCGGGGACACACGGCGTGTTTTGGTGAGCGTGTCTGCGTGTCCGCACGCCTGCGCAGGGATGCACCTTTGCGTGTCCATGCACACATGCCTGCGTTTGTGCCCTGTGCCTAGGAGCGCATCCCATAAATGGGTGCACGCAGTGAGCATGGCTCTCCTTACATCCTCATGGATGTTCTCAGCATTTCCTTCTGAGGACTTCTCTGATTGCACTAGCTAACTCCTGCCGTGGCAAGTTGTGGCAAGGCAGGGGCAAGAGCAAGATCAGTCTCCCTGTCCAATACAGAAGAGTGTTTTGTCTCTTAGGGTGAGTAGGGTTGCTGTAGGGCTGATGCCAAAGGTGTGTGCAGATGTTTATTGGTAAAATATTTGGATAAGCAAGCTCAGACCAAGTAAGAAATGCTCAGGAAACACTTTATAACTGTTGTTGTGTTGGCCTGCCTGCCAAGAGCGTTAAGAAAAAAGTGTTAAATCTTATCTCATAATTTCATAGTCTTTTTTGACTTTAAAGTTTATGAAGAAAACTGTAACATGGTTTTGCAGCTCCTTTTGTTGCAAGCTAATTTTAAGAAGTGAAGAAAGAGAATGGAGTTTCTTGAGTATTTCTGTCAGTAAACAAAGGTCAGTAATGGTTGTGGTATAAATGTAGGTTAACTAAGCTTTGTCATTGAAACCTGACAATAAACAGTTTCTGTGGAAAAATCGCAGTTGTCCTCTCAGAAGATTTATTTTGCTACCCAGTGAAAAGGCTCTAAATGAAATACTTAATATTTGTCGGTGCTACCTACACTAGTCTCTTGTGTATGCTGCTGGCTGGTATGGGGAGAGAGAAGTGCTCATAATGTTTGTCCTGGTACTTTATCTAACTGCCAAAAATCTGTATTGCTTTTTAGTAGCATTAAGCCCAAACATAACACTAAATATATTTCATTAGAACAGTGAATAAAGCATCTGATTGAAAATCAGGATTAATTTTCCCATTGTTGTCAGTAGACATTTTTGGTGGATGACTTGAACTCCAAAATCCATCTAAGTGCTTAAATTTGCTGTTTTGGCGATATGAGTGGAAGAGCAGGAAACCTTGTTTTCCTCCCAACAACTAACTCCTTGTTAGTCTGTTAGATTTTTCATGCTGCTTTTGCCAGGTCAAAGTTAATGTCCATTTTCTAATGCTGAGGCAAATCAAAGCAAAATTTATATAGGTCAGCAGTCTGTCTTCTGCTAACATCTTGTTCAATTCTAGAGGGAGTTTTTGGGTACATAAAAGTGTAATTTAAACATGTTTTAATTGGCAACACCAGGAATTTAGGGTTTTTTTTCTTAAAAAATCCTGCTGAACGCAGTTTTGATCTTCTAGTTGTTTGTAATTTAACTGTCTGAAAGTTTGACTATGCAAGAGAGAAGACTAACTGAGAAGAAGAATTTCAGGTTTATTTTATTCATGTGATGACTTTGGCAACCAGTGATGAGTTACAGGGTGGTTACTAGTGGTTACTATTAAGCATGGGGAGAAACGCTTCCTTTTAGTAGTTTGAGGTTTATGAATTAACTTTTTGTGCCAAGTTATGTGCGGTAATCTGATTTGTGAAAGACTTCTCATGATAGTGGAGTCTCCAGGATATAGGTCCTGCTAAAACTACAGACATGATTTGATTATTTTAAATTACACATGAATTATTATTGAAGAGAGTTGTGTGAGAGATTAAAAAACTTGTACTATTTCTTTACAGTGTTAAATCCAACAGTTTGGAGGCTTAACTACTATTGCTTCTGGGGTTTTCTGTCTTAGACACTTTTGCTCTGCTTTGTGCAAGAGTCAAATTGCTTTGTAAGGTCTCTTACCATGTCAGTTCAGTGGTAAGTAGCCATTAAATGGCAGTGTAGAAATGTATTTGGTGAGCAGTGATTAATGCGACGTTTGTTAAAAACATAGACAACTCTAAGGCAGTAACCATGCCTGTGTTTTGGATGTTCTTTCCTGTGCAGACAAGTTAAGTTATCTAAAATCCATTGCATTTAAAGCCAGGGGTTTTTATGCTTGCTGGCAGAGCACAGTCAGATGACTCAAAGCTGTCACAAGGCCGGTAGGAGGAAGGATGCACCAGGAAGTTTTAATAGCATTAATAGTGTTTTTACTTTTTCTTCTTTTAAAAAACACTCTAAACTTATGTTTTTTCAGAGTAGTAAATAGGTAACATAGGAACAAAAGGCTTATAATTGTGGCAACAGTGTTAAAATTCAGATTCCTTTTCTTTTGTGTAAATTGGGGTCCTTCTGTAGCAGTGAAATGTTCCTCTGTGTGCCTTATTTGTGAGTAATAGACAGAAACTCTTCAAGTCCTAATACACAGTTTAGTTTTTTGATAAATTAGATCCATTCTACCCTCTTCTATGCAGTCTCATTTTTAAAAGCTGAGGTCCTGTGTCGTGTGTGTGTGAAATTTTTATGTAGTTAGTCAATGTGGGAGGTTCTGTCTCTGTTTCCTGCTAGTACTGCTTGAAGGAATCATTATATAAATAAACCAAATTATTTTTTCCCCCTGTGGAGGCTGACCTCAAAGATGCAGTGAGCTGATAAAGATCTTGAGGACGGGCCATGCTTTAAACGTACAGGAGTTTTAAAATGCCAATTTTTTCTCTTTCTTGCTATTAGTAAAATATTTGGATAATAGAAAACTTAATACAAATTCTTCAATGCCAGCTGTGCCCAGGCACTTTAATGTCTTGTGAGGTAGGTTCATATCAGATGTTAGGCTCAGGATGCCTCTGGCAAATGCATGTTGCTGTCATGGAGCAGGGTTTTAAAAGGGTCATTGAAACACTGAAATAAAAATCCACGTAATTGTACATGTTTAGCCACGTTATTAGCAAGGCAGAATTGTAAATTTGCACTGATCTGTCTTATGCTATAATTGGAATGCCATTATAATCTAATCCCTAGAGAGGCTCCTTGGAGTGAGAAGTTAATAAGCTTTATTTTGTTGTTTCCAGAGAAGTGCTAGGGTACTCAGTTCATTTTAAAAAGGCCTTTTATGAATTTGTGTGTGCTGTTAGATTTACCTGTACTCATGCTTGGTTATGTAATTGTCATTTTAAACCTGCTTATGGTGAAGGGTTAAAACATATCCCAAATGAGAGCTCTGTGGAATGCCAGCAGGGTACACCTCCAAGTTTTCTGTTCCACTTTAGTCCCTGGCACTGCATGTTACCAGAGTTCTGGAATGGAGAACTCCCTTGAGTGGGTTTGCAAGGGAGCATCTCAAAATGATGAGACATGTTACAATGGCAGAGCTTCCTGCAGCCTCAGTGTTGTTTCTTGTGCTCCTTGTAGAAGTTGTTTCACTAGATTCCAGTTCTGGATTCTCACAAAATCTAAATTGTTTATAAAACCACTGAGTGAAGAAACAATTTAGTTAGAAACACAACAAAATGGAGGTTGTTCTTTTTATTGTCCCACACCTGAATAAAACCTTACTGAATGTTGTTTTCTTTGTTTTCACCCTCATGTATTAAAGGTGGATAGCAGAGCTGAGTCAATTGACAAGAAAATTGCTAAGCTTGATGCAGAACTAGTGAAGTATAAGGATCAAATGAAGAAAATGAGAGAGGGACCTGCAAAGGTAAGAATCTTCTGTGGAATTTAAGCATGAGAGGATGTGACTCACACTTGTTACCATGTGATTTAGCCAGTTCATCAGGTTCTTAACATTGCATCTTGCCCTGCAGATGAGAGATAAGATCCTGCAGGATTATTTTTATTAGACATACATCTTTGAACAGTGTTTTCAGTGGTTTTTATTTGTCCCAGAGTGTAATGTGATTCCTCCATGAGAAGTAACTTGTTTCCCTTCTTCCCCATTACCTGCATTAAGTCTGGCAGAGAGGCTGTTTTGTTTGTCATCCAAAATAAAAAGCTCCACACTATGCCTAGAGGGAGCAGGGCAGCCCATTTTTTAAGGGGATGAACTTACAATAGAAAATGTGTCTGAAAATAAACATATATGATAAAAACAGTATTGTTCAGGTACCTGTTGAAGTATTGTTTTATGCTGACCATTAAAATGCATTAATGAAAGATAGTTCTGATAGACTAAATTTGACATCTTATTCTTCTTACTGAAAACATAAATCAGAAGCTTGACACTGAAATTATTTTCTGTGAGAAGCTTTGTGTACTCTTCTGTTTTGTTAATCATTAATGCAGGCCAACTGATGAATGTAACTATTGTTAAACTCTTGGCACTAGTAACTAAGGAATCTTTTGGAAAACTTAAATCCAGTGCATTAGTTTTAAACAGCATAATCAAGTGTAAAGTCAGATATTATTTAATGTAACACTATTGTGTCTTTCAGAATACAGTAAAGCAGAAAGCATTGAGAGTGTTAAAGCAGAAGCGAATGTAAGTTGAAACCTTTCTCAGTTTCTGGTTAATAAAAGGTTGTTTTATTTAGGGGGCAGTGGCACACATTCATTTCTCTTTCTTATACTCTCCTGAGCATTCTTCAAAGAGAAATACTGAGGAAGCCTTTCAGAAGTATCTCCTTGCATATTTTGCACCAGCATATTTATGATTTATATGTCAGTATGTAAATTTGGATTGGTACAAGATGACATGAATCTGCTCATTACTACAAATGTGTTTGGTTCCTAAACTTTCTGAGAGATTGCCTCATTTTATATTATTAATTGATTACTGGAAATTGTGTATTTGATGACATTGTTCTGGTTTATTGGAAATTTACCTGTTCTCTATGGACACCTTTGAGGACTTGAGCGGATGTAGTGCAGGTAATTATGCAGAAACCCTGAAATGGGCAGGACAGATGATCCTGTGGTCTGGTCTTGTCTGTGTACTGTCTTGAAAGTGTCCAGCAACAGATCTAAAGGAGGGAATATCAGAACATGGCAAGCATTCAGGAATGTTTCATTGAAATATCTCATAGTACATGAACTGCAAATCTTAGAAGCTGCCTGAGGCAAAGCTCCCAGCATCTTGTATTTCACATCCCTCTGATGAATTGTACCTTTATGGACTCACTCAATTACTTGTTAAGTATTAGTAAACTCTTACAATCCAAAATATCATATGGCAAGGAATGTGGTACTTTAGTTAGATGTTGCGAGGAGGACTACTTGATTCTGGCTTTAGGTTTTTTTTTTTTTTCCTGATTTTTGACTATGCTGCCTGCTAATCTTCCTTAGTGGAATTACTGGACTCCTCATAATAGGCTGTTGTCATATCCCTCAGTCATATTTTCCTGTTATTGTGGAACAGTAATAGATGCAGTCATTAGTTGTCCAGAGGATGTATGTGGATCCTCCTTGTCTTTCAGACCTCCTGCTTTGCATGTTAGAAGGACTCATGGTTCATTTTTATTCTTTCATTCTTTTGCTTAACTTGACATTGTTTACATTCTTGATTTGGTACAAGTTTAGCTTTGAGAAAGATGAATTCTAAATTTTAAAATCTCTCTTTTCTCTGTGGTTAGTCTTAAAGGTTTCCTTTTGGTACCCTATCCTCCTCCTCCTCCCTGCCCTAAAAAACTCCAGTGTGGTTTGGATAATCTGCTGACTCCTCCATTCCCTTTACAGCATTAGTGAGCATGGCATGCATGTCCACCTTATGGTGATTAAACTTCTCCTGTATGCTTACCTACTTTGTCAGTCTAGGCAAATATGGTGTTGCTGTCAGTTAAAACAAAGCTTAGTTCAGGAATAGCTTTGTCAGCTTCAAGTACACAGAAATGCATAATGGCCAGATTTTTATGAAGCTGTTTATTCTGCAGTTGTGTATATAAGTGAAAAAAACCCCAACAGATCTGTCCCTATCTTTAGACAACTGCTGCTGGTTTTTCAACTCTTAAAAAATTTGGAGTGGTTGTGTTTTAAAGCCATTATTTGCCTTTTTTTTTAAAATAGGTATGAACAACAGAGGGATAATCTGTCACAGCAGTCTTTTAATATGGAACAAGCTAATTACACTATTCAGGCACTGAAGGATACAAAGACAACGGTACCAGTTTATTTATGTCACTCTTGTTTAATTTGTTTAATCTGTGCTACAGTAGATACAAGTGTGATGTTTGACTCTTCTAGGTGGATGCAATGAAACTGGGGGTGAAAGAAATGAAGAAAGCTTACAAGCAAGTCAAGATTGATCAAATTGAGGTGAGCTTTTATAGTTGAAATAAAGAATTAAAAATAAGGTACTGAAATAATGGTGAGTGGACTTTGAACTTGAAGGCAAGATGACTGTTTTGTTCACATGAGTTTGTCTGCCTTTTTTATGGGACCACCATTATAATTCCTTCCTGATTTTTCTGGTACTGCACAATCAGTGGTTTGCCTTATTGTAGTGATTATTGTTTCCTTGCTGAGCTAACCTTTAATCTCTCCTTTCCTTGCACTTCAGCATAAATGTTAGTGGATACTCCTTACTTTTTTTGTCCTTTTTTGTTTCCCTATACTAGTAACGTGCAGATTAGTCCTTTACCCCTTTACAAAACCTAAAATAAAACAAAAACCAACCAACCACCACCCCCCACCAAAAAAAACCCTCCAAAAACAAACAAAAAAACCCCCAAACCACTAACCAGACATCAGCAAGGGCTGGCCCTGACTTCAGAAAATGTATAAAAAGTCTCCCATAAGGTTTCTAAATTTAATTTCGAGTGTGCTGCACTTAAGCTCTTATCCAGTGCCAGTGCTGAATTCCTTTAAAAGTTCTCTTTCCTGTTCTGTCTTTTATAAATGGCCTGTATTGTAAACCTTTAGGCAAGTATTGTTTCCATACCTGTACTCAAGTACAGTGCCAGTAAATATGCTAATATATATTTTTAAACTCTGCTGTGGCACAACTCAGATTAGTGTTTTTTTCCCAGATGATAGATTTGTCTAAGTTTCATATGCTTTCTGCTTTTCAGGTGCTCCTGTCCTGAATGTGTGTATCTTGACTTGTATTAATACTGCTTCAAAAAATGGTTTATGCATTAAAAGAATTGAGTAATTTGTATGTTGGAATTACTAAACTGAATTTGAGTAAATATGGACCAATTGAAAATGCTTCTTGCTTCAGGACATACAAGATCAATTGGAAGATATGATGGAAGAAGCCAATGAAGTCCAGGAGGCACTGAGTCGTAGCTATGGAACACCAGAGATTGATGAAGATGATTTGGAAGCAGGTTAGGAAGGGGGAAGATGATTTTTTATATTACTGAATGTAAAAACCATCATACTGTCATATGATTTTTTTATTTCCTTGGTCGAATGCTTTAAATATGTTTTAAAAAGCTTTGATAGCTTTTTTTAAACATTAAAGCTGCATTTCCTTTAAGATAAGTAACAAGAGCATAGACAAACATGAGATACCAATGGAATGCTACAGGGCAGGGAAGAAGCTTCTCTCCTGTGTGTGTGTATTTCTGACTGATGACTGACACTTAAGTGAGTCTGAATGTAAGCATTCAGTATGAATCCTGAGTCTCTGTAAGAGCAGCTTTTCTCTTGCAAAAGGAACTTCTTGCATAATATTTCAACCAACATAATTAAATTTCAGAACTGGATGCATTAGGTGATGAGCTTTTAGCTGATGAAGACAATTCCTACTTAGATGAAGCCGCATCTGCTCCAGCAATCCCAGAGGTCACTCCTACAGACACAAAAAACAAAGTGAGTCCTTTGCTCTTTAACATTTTTGTTTGGTTTGGGTTAATCACATTTGTGTTGGTTGCTTGATATTTGGGATCCTTATTATATTGAACAAAGAAGTGTGCTTAATGTTATGTATGCTATTTATGTATTGTATGCATGGATGCTAAATAGAATTTGAGAATACAGTGTACTGAATGCTCTTTAACTATGTTTAAAATCACTAGAATGACATTTTGTCACTCCTATCAAACACTGTCAGACTGCCATTAGAATTTAAGTGTAGCATTGTAGTTCTAGTCTTAAAACCATAAGAAAAGCTTCTGTATGTTTGCTTTTGGGGCTTTAATAGAGCTTTGTGGTGAGGAAGAACACTGATGCTCTTGTTTCCGATTCCAGCTGTCACATAGTGGCAATTGCAGATACAGACACTTTATAGGAGTAGTAAGGAAGCTTCTGTGAAATGTTTTGGTTGCCAGAGAGTTGTTAACCTGTCGCTTCTTTTTCTTTCCTACAGGATGGTGTATTGGTGGATGAATTTGGGTTGCCAAAGATCCCTGCAACATAAATGTTTCAAAAGCACAATGGATACAATGAACTATACTTTTTGAATTGTATTAAGAATCTTTTTTATTTTAAAATTCTGGAGAACTTGTCCTTCCAGTGTAACCTTAATATCACTACATCCTAGAATGCAATATGAGTGGCTGGTGGTGTCCTTTGGAGAAAGTTGTTCTACTTCTGACTTCTGTTAATGGAAAATTCATCCCAGTTCCCTTCCGTGGAAGCAGTCGGTCGGATAGGTTTTGATTTCCGTATCTTATGGACAAAGTAAACGTGAAGACTAGTGGTGGCTGTTGATAGCTGAGATTTATTTTGACTTTGTATTGTTTCTCTTTCTTGAGACTAAGACTACATTGCTGCTTACTCTCTGTAAAATAGCTCCCTTATTACTATGCCTGTTTGATAAAAGAACTGAAAGCAATTTTTAAACTACTGCAGTCGTGAGACTTTTATGCGATTGTACCTGTAACCCTCTTGAAAACTGCTCGGGTTATCACTAACTATGTATTCCATGGAGACATAAAATCACGTAGATTAGCAGATCCCTTTGTGTGGCGTTTGTGGCGATGAATTCGGTCCGCGGAACGGGGCGAGGGGCAGGTTTTCAGCGTCGCCAGGGTTCGCCAGAGGCGGAGCCTGGTTTGGGACGGGGAAGAAAAGGTCCCGCTCACGCCAGGCCTGCCCCGGCCGCGTCCGCGCTGCTGCCGGGAGGCGCTCTGCGGTGGCGCCGAGAGAGCGGCCGGGAAAGCGGCATTCCCGTTCTCCTGCTGCGGAAGTGACGCGCTCCGGGCGCGCCCCGGCAGCGCCGCCGACGGTTCCTGTGGCGGGGCGAGATGGCGGCGCCCGGAGCCCCGGTGTCCGTCACCGTCACTTACAGTAAGCGCCCGGGGCAGGGGCAGCGGGCGGGGGGTGCATCTCCGGCCGCGGGCGCCGCTCCCGGCCCTTCCCCGCCCCGCTGCTGGCGATCCCCGCCCGGCCCGGAGCGGCAGGGGCGCGGCGGCGGCGGGCG
>VZUI01045855.1:0-114517 GCA_013401135.1 Cettia cetti | reverse complement strand
TTGTTAGGGGTTTTTTTGGTTTTGTTGTTTGTTTTTTTTTTTTTTTTTTCCTGTTAAGAATCTAGGAAATGGAGCAAGGACAAAAAAAAAAAAAAAAAAAAAAAAAAAAAAAAAAAAAAAAAAAAAATTGCCGCTCTGAAAAGAAATCTAACAGGAAAAACAGACCAGACTCAACCCACTACTACAGGTTACTCAGAAAGTGCAACTCATAACTCTGATCATTGATCATCATTGCTCCATTTACATCCCGAGGCCAAGCTCACAAATATCCTGTGTAGGGGCAGGAACACTCCTTGCAGTGAAATCCTCTCTCCACAATGTCATTGATAGCCAACTCACTCAATTTTATAAAGAACTTTGGCATCTTTAACTGGAAAACACTGTGTTCTGGGTCACTATCTCATCTCTGGAAATAAGATACAGACACTCAATAGCAAGTTTAGCTTTTGTTGAAGTGTTACTGCGTTGTGCCCTCAAGAACTGCTCTCCAATTAGTGCCAGTAAACCCATGGCTAACCAAATCCACTTCTGCCCTTTTCATGATCAGTGAGAACATTTTAAAAGCAGTTTTCAAATTCAAACTGTTTTCTTTTATTCTGTTTCTTGAACTTGATTCCATTTTCCACATGAAATGTCTACCAGCAAGTTATGTGAAGAACCTCTTGTTATATTCTACTTTTTGAACACCGTATTTCAGAAAAAAATGACATTAAAGTTTCCATCTAAGTGTATTTTATCATACCAGGATGTAATCTGTACTATCTTTTAAATTTAAATGTAACTAGTTCATAGAAAATGTCAATATGACACAGACATTCTTCTTTCCACTGTAGAGTGAAGAGCAGTTTAGAGAAATGTCACTAGAGTGACTCATATCATGTTCTTGGTAGGTGTTTCACAGCACCATCATCAACACCTTGTTTTCTGGTTTTTTTTGTTTTTTTTTTTAAGATGTATCTCTTGCTTTCCTCTGTAATGCTAAAGGAGGGATGAAGAAAAAAAAATATTTTATCTAGCTTTATTGATTTCTCAGATTTGGATAAGACTATAAATTGTTCAAAATGTAAAATCCGGAAATTTTAAGACAAATATTCAGCTGGGTCATAAGCATGACTGAACAAAATTATGTCTAAGTAGGATCTGAAGTCTGAAGGATCTTGATATCTGAAATACTATTACAAGATTCCAATATTGCATGTTGACGGGAGACTTTCATTTTATAAAGGCTCAGAAAAACAGAGGAAAACTTTAATCACCAAACAACAGATAATGGAAATACTTTCTTAAATTTAAAGTTGATTCTTATTTTTTTAATGAGAGATGATGTTCAGAACAAAAAAATACTAGTAAGAACAGAAAGAATCATCTTCCAGCATGCAGAATGAAGATTATTTTCACCAAGTAGCACAGCAGACATATCAGGCACAGGAATGCTCCATCACACAGGGTCTGTGTTTGTCTTTAGCTTAATTTGCCACATTCACTGGACTCAAAGCAAGAGTGTTCAAAAGCTGATAAAGGGAAAACAACCTAAGACATTAGTCCAGGAGCTCGTGTTCAAATTAACAATTCCTGTGTTTCAAACATAAATTTTCACCCCTTAACAACCAAGTGGTCTGGACTGGCTGCATCAAGAAGGAAACATTAATGAAACACCCCTGTCCTAATGCAGCAGGGGCATAAGGTGTATATAAATTAAATACCTGAAAAATTAGTTGGCATGATTAGACTAGCAGTAGATAAACTAGATAAATATAAAACTGATAGGTTATAGGATGAGATCCAAGTATGCACCCTTGAATGTCAGCCATCCAATGAATTATCTTGTCACAAACAACAAATCCATTATTGCTGCCTGAGTTTTGAATATGTAGGATTTCTACTTGCAGAAGCTGTACTGGGTGAGGAGAGCCTGGAAGTTACACACCATGAGCATAAAAGGAAGAAACCCAGGCTTACTGAAGTCAGGATATTTTTTCATCAAGTGAAAAACAACTTTGAATTATGTTAAAAACTGTCTTAGCAGTAACATTTTAAGCCACAGTGATGCTTGAATATGTTAAACTTTCAATATTCCATGCTTCTACCTTCTGTTTATATAAGATTGTTCCTACCAGAATTTTGCACGTAGAGTTTCCTTCATTTGCAGATATATTTTCACACCTAAATTTACTTATATATTTTAAGCAAAGAAAGCTCCAAAAACACTGATATTGTAATACCACTGAATATTCTTTTCTTATAAATAAATTATTATTGCAGCCACATGATTTAATAATCTTGCTTAATTTCACTCAGAACACACAGATCTCCATGGTGAGCTGTAACAGTTCATATTATTCTCCTAGCTTAAATAATCAATAACTTTTCTTTGTTTCTGCTTCAGAAACACAAATGTAAAGTTACTAAAAAGTGTTACAATTTATTGCTAAGGCTTGATGTATTTTTAATACCACACACTGTAGTATTGCAAGTATGTTCAAGGCATATAGATTCCTTGTATATAATACAGCATCAGAATTAATCATGCAGATGATTTTACATTTTTCTTTTAAGGTAGTATCCAAATACCTTTTCCTGAGCTTATAAAATTTCTTTTAAAACTATATGTTATAAACGTGCCCAAAGAAAGGATACTGCAGTAATGAATATATTCAGTAACAAGCACATACATGCTCTTCAGCAAATTGGAATGAGAAATCCCAAAATGTGAATATGCATCATTCAGCTTCACTATCTGCATTGAATCTTTATTTTGAGTGCTCTCCAGCTTTCCTTGTACTGTAATTTAATAGAATTTTGCCAGAACATTTACATTTAAAAATGAAAATCCAGTTAAAATGGGACCTCTAAACAGAGCTGTATTTTCAGCCAATGCAGACCTTACCAGCAGGAATTAGAATATGATTTTCTATGAAAACCATTTTTCTTAATAATATTAAAACTCTTTAATATTGCCATGCAATGAAAAGAGCAAATTATAACTGGTTGCATCACTGGAAGCTCAATGTTTTTCTCTTTCCTTTAAGAACCAAGAAATCATATTTTTTTTCTTCCTATTAATCCACAAATGATCTAGCTTCTGACATTATCGTAACACCATGACTGTAGAAAAGGTGATCAAAACAGTCTTTGATCACAAGAAAATATCAGCATTTCAGATCTCATCTGTACCATGAGTCCCTCACCAGCTCCTGATTTTTACATTTTATTTTTGTTTAACCAATGAGTACAACAGATATTTTGTTTGTACCTGTTAAAGTATCCCCTTTTGTTTTTATACAACTACCTCTCTACACTGTCTTTGGTTTTACACCACAAATTACAAGCTGGAAATAATGTACATCATACTGGAAAGTTGAAGAAAAGTTCAGATATTCTCTCCACAAGAAGGAGAGTGGCATTCTGTAGTGATCTCTATGTTTATTTTATGACTCCAACATAAAATTTCCATTAGGAAAGGAAAATAAAATTCTCAAAAGGCACATATTTAAAAATTTGCTTCATTCCAACCCCAAGAAGTAGAGTTTTACATGCCAAGGAATCTTAATCACATCAGAATAACTGTGAAATTAATTTTTCTGTCTTCCAGATGCAATAGTGTGCAAACATCAGAATGTTTACTGATGCTTCCAAATCAGGGAGGAATTTCAGATGAGGAAGGGAAATATTAGAATGATTTTACTAAAATTGGGAGTGGAGAAGGAAGAGGCTGGTAGTACAGTGTGATTCACTCACAGGACAGGTAGCACTGGTCTGAAGGATGAGTGGCAAAATGTACCTACAGAAGAGTGTTCCTCTGGGGGAATGACACCCCTGCTCAGGAATGGACACTCTGGATTACATTGGCCATGGGCTGTAAGCACCACTTCGTGCGCATTTGGAGCACTGTAAGCTCTGAATACCTGAGAAGTGAAGATTAACATCTGTCACTCAAATTAATGTTTTTCTTCAAATAAGAGCCTTTGTTTTCAAACAGCATGGGGGTGTTTGCAGATATTATAAAACTATTACAACATGCAAAACCTTACATCCATAAGTTATGGTCTTGTGCAATGTAAATAAGTGCAGCTATCCCAGAATTTCCTAGACTGAAAAACAATTCTACTGTAACTCTCCTTGGTATCAGCTAATTATATATTTCCTGCTACAGCTTTTAAGTCACTATAGAATAGATCAGACTTCATAGCAACTAAGATGATGTCCCTTGGGATTGACTTTCCATTTAATTTATTTATAGCTACACTTTATACTGCAAATGACACTGGGAACCCAGATAAGCTGTTTGGAAGAAGTTCTCTCCCCTATTAAATTAGCTGCTACTGTTAACTGATTAAAATTTTATTGCAAAAAATAAAAGTCTCAAACAAGTTCAGGTTGTAGCAAGGAATTGAAATGTATTCTGTGCTAGGAACTAGTGAGGAAATAATGACTCCAGCCAAGACTTGTTTTACAGTTTCTGAATACCTTTTATGCCAAAGGAAATAAAGAAATCCTTACAATGAGTAAGAGAGCTTTCCAAGAAAGCTTTTTATGTTTTGAAAGATACATGAGCTGTTCTCGAGATGTTTTGAGCAGGCAGTGAATGCAGGCCTGAAGAAGTGCAAATTGTCTGCTCAGTCCTAGGTTTGCTCTCTGGAGGTTTTGTTTTAGAAAAAAAGTGGGTACATAATTGTGGAAAATACTGTACAGAAGTATAATGATTACTGTTTTTTTAAAACTACTCCTATCTGCAATAGCAGCAATTTCAAAGCAAGATTAGTTTCCTCAAGGAAAACATTTCTGCATTGTCTTGAGAATTTGCAAATACCAGGAAAATGACCATTCTTTCAGCTGGCAACCTAAAGCCTGAATCTTGGAGGTAAGTGGGGTTAATATGAAAAATCTGTTACAGACATTTTCTGTGGTTTTTTTTGTGAATTGTGCCTTAATAGGGAAACACTGGGTTCATTAACATTGTCTCTCTCTTTTTTTTTTTTTTTTTTTTTTTTGGTCTTGGTATCCAGTGAAAAGCTTCTTAAATCTTTGCACTAGTACTCAGTGTTTCTCCAGCATGAATTTTCCATCTTCCTTTCATTGGATAATCAGTAATTGAACATTTCTTACAGAGCTGGGACTGTCCTGCTCAGTAACCTTAGACAGCATACATTGCAAATCTAACAACAAAACATGAAATTCATTGGCTGCAAGAAGAAACCTGGGGAAAACTTAAATTAATGTGACATCCACCTTGGCTTTCCAAGAATAACCACTACTGTTTGACACTGGTTTCAACACCATTTGTCTAAGCCAGGAGTTCACTGTTGCTCATCCAGGATTCATGTTTTTAGGCCTCTCAAAAACTTATCAGTCAAATGGAAGAACCACCATCACAGGCAATAATGTGAGTATCAAACTGGTACTTTGCTTTTTAGTCACAGCCAAATGCTTCCCCAGTCCACACTGATGAGCAGACTTGGATGGACACCTAATCAGGTGAGGATTTTGTATTTATCTCTGGTCTTTCAGGTGACAGGCAGGGATCTGGGGTAGTCACTTGCTCTCAGATTCGATGTTTGTCTGCAGCATTTACCAAGCCATGTGTCTTCTGAAGCTGTTAATAAACTTGCATCAAAAGAAAATGCAAGTGAGGGCTGGAAAGTTATTTGCAAAGGTTTTGTTTATTTACTAAGCTATTAGGCTCCATATGTGCTGGTGAGGCTAGAGGTCTGTCTTGTGCTTTAACTATAAACACCTTCCCCATGTGCAACACATAAATGTCTCATCCAAAGGTTGGCATTAACAGGACTTTATTTACTAATTAGTTCAGCAGTTTATTACACTGAAATTTAAATGTACTAATCAAATGTTTATTTTGTAATCATGTTACATTAATGCTAATTAGGGATGTATTTATTGCTTCATGGATTACATTTAAATTTAAATGCTCCAGTCAAAATTTTGACAGTAAATTGCACCTACCTACTTAAGCAATCTCTAATATACTGGCTAATTTTAAATACCAGTAGACAAAGTTGTGGGTTTGTTTTGGTTTTTTTTTTTTTTACTGTAAGGGTGATTTTTTCTTAGAACATCCCCTATATAACTTTCTAATTTTTCTCCTATGGATAAACATTTCCTTCATAACTACAAGCATGTAGGTATGAACCAAAACTTTTAAATATCTTTTTTCTTCTTCTTTTTTTTGCTAGTATAACTTAGAGAAGCAATTTCAGAAAAAAAAAAATTTTTTAGACCAGACCATCAGGATGTACCAACTCACTACAAACTTCCAAGGAAAATAAATAGAGTTAGATGCAATTCACAAGGGAGTATACCTGAGATTTAATTATCAACTACTCATCAGCTGCTTTTGTTATCGAGCAAGGAAGGAATTGCTTGTACCTCGAGACAACAAGAAGAAAGAGCCCACACACCAAGGAAACTCCCAGCCCTGTTCCTACTGAGCCATATATGATTATGGCCAGGTTTCTGCATGTCTGTAGCTCTAAGGGAGATTTAAGCAGTTTTAAGAAAACACAGGTGGAACAATAGAAGAAAAAACTGTAAAAGAAAGCATTCTTCAGTGGAATAATTAGTGTATGACAACTTGATTGTACACAGAAAAAAATTTTATATACTTCACAATTCCAACTTTTCAAATGTTAACACATTTTGTTGTGATCAACTCCCATGAACTCCTATTCAGGATGAAAAAAACTCATGAACAGAGTTTACAGGCAGGACAGAGACAAATGGAGCTTAAGATGCAAAGATTCATCATCTTCATGAGGCTGGTTATAAACGACACAGTTCAGAATCTCCTTTTCTCTGCCAGATATGAACATTCAGTTTCATTAACTTCCCAAAGGCAGAGGCACAGTACATCTCTTCTAAGATATGTGAGATGTTTAGAGGGAAAATGGAAATCTTCAAACTCCAAAGTCTGGATGATTTATTTCATGACCTATTGTCCTTCCCTTAGATGCCAGCATTGAGTCACAAGGTTTCCTATTTGTTTCTTGAATAACTGGCAAAGCTTTAAATTTATATACCCAATTTCAAGAGGGTTTTTTTTGTTTGTTTTGCTGTGTTAGAGATTCTCAGTGTCAGTTGCAGAATTATCAGAAGCATATTCCAAAAGCATTCTGATGTTAGTGCTTTCATTTTCTAGAAAACAGTAATAATATTGGCTAATTTGAATTTTCCTTTCCCTTAAGAACTTATTCAAGTACTTTATCAAAAAGAAATAAAATCTTGTTGCTTTCATAAACTAAAATATGAAAAAAAAAGAACCAGCTGTCATCTTGTTTTACATTTGCTGGTTCTTTCAATGTCAGTTAGTCTCAACTGAGCCTTCTAGAAGCTCTTCATATTTGTCTTGACGCTGCTGAAAAATTTTGCTTTTACATAATGCCTAAAATGGTCTAGCCAAGGTCACTTATTTGCCAGTGGCAGTGTCTAGGGCAGAGATCAGTTACTCAGAATCCCACCCCACTGTTCTCATCAAGAAACTTCTCCTGAAAGATAAAGCTCAGTTTAAAGGAACTTCATGTCAACAGGCCTGAAGATTTGTGCAGATGTATTCTGTTATTAGCTATTCAAAACACAGTTTTGGATTCAAATTTAATATAAAATTCAAATTTAATTTAAAAAACAATAAGAGTAGTTAGGATGGGATAGGACCTATAGTTTGCAGTTTTTCTAATAAACTAATGTTCAGAAATGTAGTGTATTTACAGAAGATGATGTTGGGACTAAATCTGTAGTGCCTCTTCCAGTGCATTTACTGAAAGAAATGAATGAACAGGAAAAATATTTATGAAAGGGAAATCACGAGAATTTGGAGGTAGAACTGAGAAGGAGAAGTGCTGAATTGTAAAATAAACATTAAAAATAAATCTAATTATAAAGAAGAATATCTTGGAGTCAGCCACGTAGCAGAAGACTCTCAGCATCACAGCAGTCATAGCAGGGATCAGAAGAGAGTAAATACACCAATGTTTATTATACTGAAAATTTATATTGCCCCGGTAGTGAAAAAAATTTTGTAGTTGGATAGCCAGGATGTAGGGATATCAAGGTTTATAGTAATGGCAATAGAAGGGCAAGAAATTTTCACTTTCAAAAGTACTTTAGAATTTCTTATTACTAGGCACAGAAGTAGTTTGTTATGGGAAGAGCTCTTTCAACCAGCAGTTTCCTTGGAGAAGTGTTGGACAGTGAGGGTCACGCTGACCCGACACAGAGCCAGGTGTCCTCACCCCACCCCAAGCAGCTCAGGGTGCCCATCACACCTTGCCCTGCTCTGAGACACGTCCCCAGCCCTTAACAAACCCTTCTCGTACCCTGGACATGGATCAGGCATCAATGGGATTCCTGCCCTTCAATCTCTGTGTTGGAAAACCAAAACCCCAGATCCACTGTCAGGGGCAGGGCCAGGGGAGGCCGAGGCAGCAGCGGCTGGGGCTGGAAGGAGCAGCAGCACACAGCACAGGATCCCCAGTTTTATGGAGCTGACAACACCAAAAAGCAGGAGGGAAATAATTAACTCCAGTGCATGTCTGATTTTGTGAGCTACTCTTTCTTACTGCTCTTCTGAAAACTGTGCCAGAGCTAATTTATGTCATCTGTGACAAGATGGCCCTTTTTAATGAACTTGCTTTTTTTCTCCTGTAACTGAACTGTGCCCCTCACATTTAGAATGCAGTGTCACATACAGATACTATCACATTTGTCAGAAATATTGCTGCAAGTTTTGTATGTCATTGCAATGCTTATTTATTCTATCCAAAATTTATTTGAGCTACTGACTGAATAATGTAGGATTTTTCTTTGTCTGACAATTGATTAAAAAAAATAATTTACTACCTCCTTTCTTTAGACCTTTTTTCTGAACATCGCATTCCGATATTTTCTCATACTAAACACAAGCAAAAGGCCTTTCTGTTAAAATAGGTATTTTCTTGCTTTTGCAAGTATTAATACGGTTTAAAATATTTATAAGAAATTAGCAAACCTTAAAGCTTCTTAAGATAAAAGTTATTTTTCATTCACATTCATAACACAGCCATTTTTAGAAATTAATAAAATACTATTTTTTTAATAAGAAAATAGGACAGATTTTCTTTTCACTGAGAAAGGGGTAGCAGTACACTTTTACCTGTTAATTTACTAAACTCTACAGAAGTAATAATATATGAAGAGGTCAATTCCCATTACTACTGTATTTTAATTATATGCAGTTATTCCCCAAATTAAATTTTGCCTGCCAGCTGATAATCTTAATTCAAGTTCTTCAAGCAGTCACAACTATTTTTAACATACTGTCTTTCAGATGTCTCACATTTCATGTCAATACTCTTAAAATGACTCCAAGGACAGGAAAAATCCCACTACTTAATAAAACACAAAGAACAATACTTGCTTCATGATCCAGTAAACCATGAATAAAAAGTTTATCTCAGAGCTCTGAATACACTGTATACTGAAGAAACCTCAAATCTTGCTAGAATATGGTCCAGTTAGTTTCTTTACTACGTGAAAGACATCACTGATGTCATTGATTCCTAAAAGGAAAGCAAATTCCTCAGCAGCTGAGTAGAAGACAGAGTCCAGGCCAGAGCTCCCCTGGAGAAAGGAGGATGCACACACCAAACCTCGGGGAGAACTCAGGGCCTCCTGTGCTCCCCAGACTCAGCACTGCTCCCAGTCCCTGCCCCAGCCCTGTGCACATCCCCTGCTCCCAAGGAGCTCCCACAAACTGTGGCAGGCACAGGCACACACAAATGCCACTCCCTAGGCTGCACAACTCACATACCAAGTCAATGATTATTCAGTCCTTTATTATATTACCAACATCTCAGAGTTTTGTTTTCTTGTACTTCATTTGCTTTTTTTTTTTTTTTTTTTTTTTTTTTTTTTTTTTTTTTTTTTTTTTTTTTTTTTTTTTTTTTTCATTTAATAGCCAAGGACTTCATAGAAACACTATGAGATCCCAGGACACTATGTCACATAACTAAACAGACCATATTTACTAAAAATATTTCCTTACACCTACCGCTTCTTTGTTTGTGTTCAATCCTCTTTAATTTCTTTCTGCATCATAAAGCTGCAGCAACACTGATGGAGGTCAGTTTCATTTCAGACATTGCAATTTCATCCACAGATAACAGGAGTGAAAGTGAACACAGAGGAGTGTCCACTCTTCATTTCCTATGTGTACAGGGCAACCACCCCGGGCTCAAATAAAGCAAGGTGCTTAAACAGGTGAAGTGAATAGTTAAAATCAGGTAGGAGATCAGATGCTTTTTGCATTTATAATGAGATCCACAGGCACCATGGCAATGAAACCAGTATGAGACTGAGGCAGCTAGGAAAGAAAATTAGATCTGATTTTTGAGAATATGACATGTTGGATATTGGAAGCCTTTACCCACTTTCCAAAATTGCACATGATACAAATTGCACAGACATGATGAAAACGAAACTCAAGAAAAACCTACAGATACTTAAGATCTTTATAATCAATTCATTAAGAAGTAAAATGTAAAGAAGTCAGGTATCCAGTGCTCTGGGTCAAGTTCATAAGCAGAATTTTTGCACTAACATTTAACTGGTGGTTTCTGGCTCCACAGGGTGTTGGTCTGTTTGTATTTCATTTCTTTTTACTTGGAATCAATATGTACAAGATTTGCTATTGTGAGCTGCCTCCATATCCCAGATGGCCTCCCTGAAATATTGGTCCACCTCCTGGTTCCACCTCCCTACAAGATGTTTGGGAGTTCTGTAGACTATATCAAGCAATGTCTCCAGATAGTTACCCAGTGTTATTTGAAAGCTCAGAAGTTGCAGCCCACCCAGCCACAGAAAGGCAGTCAGAGAGCACCAGGGGATAAATGGGGCTCTGCAGGAAAAGAGGTGATTTAGGAAGTCTGCTGAAAAACTTTAGCTAAAATTTATGAGCTTTTAGAGAACAGTTTGAAGCTCACAAGAGCTGTGGTTCCAAAATCCTCAGAGCAGAAGAAAGAAGATGTTGCCTCACTGCAAACATTTTGCTCAGCTGGAGCTCTGGCTAGAGCTTACTTTCTTTGCAGCCTGAACATATTAGAGAAAACAAACTGAGACTGGGATAAAACTTAAGACTGGGATTTAGCTTCTGTATCCAGCACTTGATACTGCACAATCTGTGCACTGCCACAGGGCTCACTCATCTCCCTTCACATAAGTCCAGCATGCACTGTATATAAAAAAATACCTTCCAACCCCTCTTATTTCTGTGTTCAAAGGGAATCCAAAGATTCTTAAGTGATCAAGCTAAAAAAAAAAAAAAAAAAAAAAAAAACCAAAAAAAAAAACCCTCAAACCAAAACCAAACAAACAAATAAGTATTTTTTTTTCACAACCTGCCAAGCTCATATGTGAACTAGAGCATATCATTCCACAGCAGCTACAGCCCACTAGCCCAAGTCAGCTCAGTCACTGTCTGATAGAGTGAATCCCAAAGATCTCTCCTGATTTGGGTTCATTTTTCAGCTGTCAAAGCAGAGGCTATCACTATTGCTGTCAGAATTATCATTTGAGTTTGAAGAAAAATATTTCTACTTTTACTGTTCACACCAGTCTGAGTTCTTCCAACACAAAAGCTTCAGAAAAGACAAGTAGTCTCTATGGTAGAACAGGAAAATTACACATAAAGAAGCACAGAAACAGTTGGAAACTTCGTAAAGTTTTCTCTTGAAATCTTGTTCCCCTTGTCATTTAGGAAACACAAGTTCTAAGTCCTCTTTCCCCAAATGACAATATTCCATGCTCACTGAAGCAGCACAATTTCTGCCACAGTATTTAGGGATGAGAGAAACGAGATTTCAAAAGCTTATTAATTGCTAAAAATATGTTTCCAAAGGGAAAAAAATGCAACACAATGCATCAAAGTCATCCCAAGTTTTCAGAGAGCCTGAAATACTAGCTTTGACTTAGCTGAAATATAATCATACAAATGTCAATTAATTGTTCCCCCAGTGATCAAACTTCAAGCCTTTGCATCTGCTGTAAATCCCTGCTAATTCCCAGACCTAACACAGGACCAGAAATCTGAGCTGTCACTTGGCCCAAAACATGACAGGCTTTTCTTGAGAGAGTGGCTAATATTTTTCCTCTTCAAATTCTATTGCACACTGAATCTTAAAACGAAATAAAGCTGTAAAATAATCAGCTGTAAAAATACGTACAACAGGGGCATTTTATTTGCATGAAATTTGCATGTTTGAATTGCTACTAATCTTTGAAAGTTATCTATTGCCAAGAGCTATTTTACGTAAAGGGAAGATCCCAGGAGAATTGGGAAAGCCAGGGTAATACTTTGCAAATCAATATAAGTCAATAATAAATAAAGTCAATGTGACTTTAGTTAGTCAATATAATAGTGCAGTGTAAAAGAACCTGGTTTCCATCCTCAGTCTCTATGTGCTTCTTTTTTGCTTCTAATTCAGGACTTCCTGAAGGAGGTTATTTTCTCCCTTGCTTTCTTTCCAAAACATTTCTCCCGTATTCTTCAAAAAAACCCTGCGTGTCCTGCAATTCTATACTGTTTCAGCAGCACTCCTAATTTTATTCCAGAATAGTCATATAAAATCATATTTCTCTTATTTATTCATCTATGGCTTTTCTTCCAAAGTCTTGATAATTGACAAATATTTTAGATCCAGTTTTTATTTAATGGAAGCTGAATATAACCTGTTCTGGTGTGACCCAAAGTATGGAAATTTTAATCAGACTTAACATCTTTATTGAAGTGATTTAATAACCACTTTATTGATTTAATTCATATCAGAAAGCATCTGAAGTTGGCAAACTTAAACTTCTTTGAATATTACCTTTTTAGTTCCAGGAAGAGCATTGACTCCTGGCTAGAAAAGCTCCACTTTACGTGTACACATGCAGGCTCTGAACCTTTACCCACCACAGTATGCATTTTTCCATTTGTAGTGAGCCCAGTCACAGTCATCCATAATACTGGGGGAAAAGTGTTGGTAACAGAAAGGCAATTTTGTGCTGCAGAGATGCACGGATGAAACCATTAAATACAGAACTGGCCTGGGTGTAAATTCATCCTGCTCAGAAACCTAATTCCATAGTCAGCACACACTGACTTCCAGGTCCCAGACACCAGCTCAAGATTTCAACATTGCTGGTTCCAAATCCACTGAAGGATAAGATGAATTAGTTTGGGCTGGTACTCAGTGTGTGAGTAAATTAAGGACAGTGGTCCCAATTTCAATGGAGATGGTGCAAATTAAAGAAAAAATAGGACAGCAAAGAAAAGAAACTCAGATCTTACCACCACACTCACTGTTACAGTATATATGTAACTGCACAGATTTGAAATGGAAGAAGAATCCTAAGTACAAATAGCTGAGTTTATATGAATTAGTGAATTTTTCAAACAGTGAGGCAGGTGTGAAAGTAGATGTCAGTTGTGTCTGCTCAATCTTCTTTCAAGTAGTGACTGACAAGAATGTTTATGGCTCAACCAAAATATTTTTTGCTGCCTGAAGGAATAATTTTAGTAGTACTTCTTTATCTATCCTCTTCCATATCCAAACAAATGGTTTTCATGATTATTAAATATGTAACATATTAGCACCTTATCATTTGCCTAAAGTCTATAACCTTAATTTAAACACCAGTGTAAAGGTAGGTTCTTTGTTCTAGCTTTTTTTGGGAAAAACACACAAGGAAGAAAGAGAGAAACTACATTTTTCCTGAGCAAACTACATTTTCCTGAGCAATAAGCTTTTTTCAAAGCTTGTTGAGATTGCTGCATGTCTTAAAAATTTTGAGAATGGCTACCCAAAGGATGCAGAATGGGAAGCAGGAAAATCATTTCCATCTTCTTTGGGAAGGAGAAGCAAAGGAGACCTTGCTCTTACCAGGATCTACTCTGTGTTTCTGACTCTGCCATAAAATCTGAAGTAATGTGTATTCAGTGGCAGAATAAGAGTTGCAGGACGAGTCCTTCTTGCTGGAATTGCTCTTCAGAGACAAGATTTTACAGTCTGAGACACTGGGCAGGTTCCCACCTCAGCACTCCAGGAGGTGCAGCAGTTTGTCTCCCATCTGGAAGCTGGACGTACTCACACCTGTACCTTTCACTCCCTTTCCCTATACTGATATCCCTGAATTTTATCCTACAAGACTAACAGTTACAGACTCAGAAATTGCAGTTCTGGGAATCATTACACAAACCCAACGTGGTGACTTGCATATACCATATTTTTTCTGGAGGTAAATATAACAATAAACTTAACAATCAAACAAGCAAAACACAAAAAAACCCAAACAATTATTCTTTCACAGTTGAGTCAGGATTAATAAAACTCATGTGGATTCTGTGGATCTAAGAGCTTATTCTTATGAAAAATTGATCGAGATAAAATTTATGCTCTGCTGTACCTCAGTAAATCTGCAGACTTTAAGCTACATCGGTGGAACTGCTGTGGAATATCAGCAGAATAATTAAAATGGTTGTTAAACTGGAGAGTTTGCTTCAATATAGATCAATTTCCACACTTGTTCATGTAGCATTTCTCATGCTGTTGTTCATAGATTCTGAAACCAAAATGAAAGATGACATCACCTAACAAAGGTGGGATACATTCAACTGTTTGTCTTCAGTGCATTTATGTACTTTTCAAATAAACCTGTTATTTATTATGACTACTGGAAAATTACCTGGTAAAGTCATCTATGTTCACTCCATCAGCATTTTATCGTGAAATTCCTGTCCAAAAACCAGTTGAAAATTAAAAGAAAAATATGCCTTCACAAAATTTTGATTTATAAGACACTCAGTGCACTTTTAAATGCTATTTTTTTTCTATGGGAAGCAGTAAATTCCAGTAGGCGGCAAAACAGAGTTATGCTACATGAAACAGAAATAAAAAAAACCAAGTGATTGAATACTTACATAAGTTTAAGCTGGGTAACATCTAGCAACAGAAAAACAAACATCCAGTTTTAGGCATACCCTTGTTAACCTGTCATTTGATGTGCACCTGTTCGAAATAAGGCAAGGAAGTAGAGAGCAATCCTTAGTCTGAAAGTCTCCAAAAGCATTTCTCAGGATCAGGGTTTCATTTGATGTGGTGCAGGTAGACGTGCAACAAATGGAGACCTACAGCTTGGAAATCTCACTAAAATGATAAAAATCCCTCATTAAAGTTGCCTTGAATCCAAGGCAGCAGATAAACCTTTCCCGTGGGTAGGGGGCCCTCAGGAGATGCAGAGGGGGTGATGGCCCAGGGCCACCCTCGCTTTTCTTTCCTCCCCAAGCACCACCAATAAAGCAGCAGCAGGTTCTGCCCTGGGCTGGCTCCCACTGTGCTGCTCAAACTAGGCACAAATTCCATATAATTCACACCTAAACTGACACAAGCTGCAAGACAAGATTGATAAGAGCCTTTTGTATCTCAGGCTCTGAGGTGAGGCACAGTAACAACTGAACAAGATTTATGCACTGATATACACGGATTTCATTGCTGTGTTTGGTTTGGTTTTTTTCCCCCACAAAGATAGGCATATGCTTTGCTAGGTTCTCTCTAAAGTCAGTAGTCTAATACAAGTGTAACAACGTTTGAAATTAAATCCAGGACTGGTGAACAAGCCCTCCTTCAGATCCTGATTTGCAATGGAAGAAGCTGTCAGGGCCTTGGTGCACCTTCAGGCACAAACAGTAAAACCACAGTATGGGAACTGCTGCAGCCCTAAAAAGGAAAACTATTAGCATAATGCAAACCAGAAAGAAACAGAGCTCTATTAACCAAAAACTTGGATTTTTTTTTTTTTCTGAAGACTGAAAGATTATAAGCAGACCTATCAAAGGGATAGTAGCTGCCCAATTTTTAAAATAATTTTTATTACAGGCTAACATCTATCTTCTTATACAGCTGTGTAAACTCCATCAATTTGAATCCAAAGCATATAATTAATCTGATCACAATAGACTCAGTTTTTTCTGCTTATCTTGTTTGTAGGAAGCCAGCCTTTTATTTGCACTGTTACCTCTGATCCCCAAAGTGACCCAAGGGAGTGCCTTACTACTCACCAAATCCCTGTCTCATACGTTTTTCAGAATGTCATGACTAAACCTACATTAACCAATGATAAGAAAAATAAATAATAACAAAAGAAAAAAAAAAAAAGAAAAGAAAACTTCTCCACAAAAACAAAACAAAACAAAACTAAAACACAGAAAAAACTCATACACAAAACCCCAAGGCCTTGTGAATTTCCCACAAGAGGAAGCAGTATGCGATGTACCTAATCTTACAATTATTTTGACACCTTACCTCACCATTCTATGGGGACTCAAATGGAGGATGACAGACAGGACCCCTTCTTATTCAGTTGGAAATCTTGTTATAGGTTCAGCACCTGAGTGAGGAACTGTAGTGCTCAAACCACTCATCACTTTCCTTCTCTTAAGGGTGCACAGCAAATTTTGCACATGGTGGAAACCATATATAAAGTTGCCATCCATAGTAGTCTAGATCATTACATCCAGAAAATTAATCTCCACTTGTTGATGAACAGAAGCCTGCTGTGAACCTTTAATACTTTTCTATTAAATTTTGAGTGAATATGACCATAAATGGTTTTTTAAAAATGTATTACTCTAACATTAGTTTTTCTAAAAAAGTCTTATTAATACTTCTGTAACAGACAGGCAAACGGATACAGATCATGTTAAATTTTTCTCTAACATGGTTTTTCCATGAGATTTTGCAATAATCAGGGTATAAATTATGATGATTTTCTGAATGGGCTTTATTAAATGCATTTTTAAACATATTAAAGAGTATGTCCTCTATTCCACGGTTGTTCCAAATATTGTTCCACAAGGCTTGTGCTATGCTATGTCATATGTGTTGTAAGACTGGTAACAGAAAGCAATACAACACATGAAAATTAATTACATCACATCCAGCAGAAATCAAATATCTCAGATTGAACCATGCAGAGAAGATTAACTATAAGAGAGAAAATCCATTTTTTTGGTATTAATCCTCGGCAGGAACTTGTTTACAGAGGAAATTTATTTCAACACATATGTGAGTTTTACATGCACATCAGCCAACACAAACAGTCCTTGATCTCAGGCTAAGCAGAAAACAAGAGTAATTTTTTGTGAAAACTATTAAAGATTTCCTTCAACCTCAGAAGCTCCCAGCTGAAACAATGACAGAAGTTACAAAAGGTAGAACAAGGCCCAAATGAGCATCCTGGATCTAAGTTATGTGAGAAGGGACTTCAGCTTAAGTCCCCTGCAATGGAAGGGGGTCACTGTAATGATTAAAGTATTTGCTATGCAGATGTGCCTCATTCTCTTGAGGAACTTTACTAATCTTTTTAATTTCCCATGAGCTGTGCCCATTTAGAACAACCAAACAAAAAGCCCTGCTAACAGATGAAGTCTTTGTAAAGACAACTTTTACCAGCTCTGATTTCTCTCTCTGTATGCCAGAGGCATCAATCATCCTTTCAGAATTATCAGGTCTCTGCAGAGATGAGAGCATATTTACAATATGACACTGCACTGAACACTTGACACATGGATTGGTTTCCTGGCTCTTAGTGCATAAGCCTAACGAGCAAGAACCAACAACAAATCAAACTGAGGTTTCAGGACACATCAGACATTCCAAAGATACTTGGACAATTAATCACACACTTCCAACTCATTTATGTTCTTCGTGGATTGCTTTAGATTGGCCCAGGCAGTGAGGGATGATGTTTCTCTTGTCACGGAGCAACCAGTGACCTCCAACCTGGAAGCCAGGCAATATCTCTACTGTACCTTCTCCCTCTCCCCACCCTTGCATGTCAGACTACAAGATGAAATTAAGGATTCCAATTCACCAGGAAAAATATTTTCTACTGTAACCAGTCTAGGGTAACTAGCACAAGTCTCCCCCTAAGTATTTCCTTCTCTTTCCCTGACTTCACTCTTCCCCTGTCACTCACAACCTACTCAAAACAGAACTGTATGAGAGAAGGATTAAAAAAAGCACCGAAGCAAAGCTCTCATCAAACCTTTTTCATGTGTTGATTGGGGAACCTGCAATGCTGTTTATGAAGTTGGACATCTGCACAAAGCTTCCTCAAGGGATGGATCAGATGAGTATGTTTCCCATTTCTAAGTGTGGCTGACCAAACAGGTGGGAACGGATGCTTCTCAAACCATGAGGCATTTCAAACAAGAGAAATGACTCAAGCAACAAGCACTGAGCATCACTCCCTGGATAAAACTGTTTTATAGATAAGTGGGAAAATTTTGAAACTTATTTTAAAATTAAACTCTAGTACTCAAACTAGTATTTTTACAGCCAAATGAAATATATATATATATATAAACAATTTGTTTTTCTTCTCACATATATTTTAAGCTATTTCTTTCACCTTACCTTTAAAGATTTTTCCCAGTGGGAGAAGTGGCTGTGCAGTTAAAATTTATCTCTTAACTCCACCATTTTGATGATTTTTTTAAAAACATTTAAAGCACTAGAAATAATGCCCATCTTCAACCTTTGTTTTCTGGTTATAGATGTGGTTTAGTATCTCTTTATGTTCCTGCTTTTAAGACATTTATATTTTAAAGAGTAATCACAGGCAGTAGAGTGTGGCTGATCTAGTGTCGCTAATGGAACTGAAATGACTCTTTTTTGCAATTTAGAGTTAGTTCCTCCTTTTTTCTTTTCTTTTCTCTTTTTTTTTTAATCCAATGGTTTATGTGGCTGACAACTGTAAACAAGAAACCACATGCAATAAGAAAGCAGACTTGAGCATGGACAAGTATCAAATTATCCCTATTTAACTATTATTTGGCAACTCCCAGCTCCACCAAATTTTTAATTAGTATGTAGAAAAGTATAAGAAAAAAAACCAGGAACTCAAATACTCATGCTTTTCATGTCTCTATGCAGCCCTTCCAGTTCCTAGGATGCTTCTAACTTTTCCAAGGAAATGTAGTTTTCTCACTCTGGTATCATGAGGCGACGGCATTATACTTGAAGGTACATCATGTGAAGATTCATATTGTAGCAGAACTTGGAAAACCAATTATATTCTTGCTACCCATTAGCCTTGTACTGAAACCATTTTTAACCAGAACAGTGAGTCAAAAAATAGACTTGTACTGTCAATATTACAGCTGTCTGCCACGAGTCAGAGAAATATTATAAAAGGTACCAGTCTCTTGATAAAGTAGTTGCTTTTGTACTGCTTCTAGAAGCATCCCTCATGATTCCATGTCCGGTACACTGAAGAGTGGAAAAGTTACAGGGCAGGGGAACAGAGCACTGGCTACCCTGTAAGGACAGCAGAAAAGGTCAGGAGCTCATTCATGGCTAATGCAGCCCAGGACAGAAGAGGTAACATCAGAGGAGAAGGATAGAACTGATTTTTCTGCATGGAGAAGGAAAGAATTGATTTTTCTGCATGGACAAATGGGAGATTCTCTTGCTTAAAGCAAGGAAATACAAGCTAGGGGGAATTTTTAGGGGATATAGATGAGCAAATTAAAACCCTTCATGGAAGAGGTTTGTGTCACCCCTCTGGGTTCAGGGAAGAGGATTTCTGATCCACACCTTAGCTAAGCACAGCTGTTAGCCTGGGGCAGTACAACATGAGGAGAGAAAGCAGCCTCACAAGCAGGACTATCTTAAGTTATTAAAGGTACAGGGTTAACACTTGACAACATGCTTGGGGGCTAAGACACTTTAGCAACCAGCATCGTGTTTAACTCCAGTGGATGAATCTAAGTTACAAACTGAAATTATTGGTGGAGGGGAAAAAAAAAATCTGTACTTAGTGTAATCCTGAAGGGAGTCCAGAAAGCAGTATTTCAGTCTGCAGGCTTTTGCTGTTATCTCCTTTCACCCATCCTCACACACCCCTTTGAAAAGCACTTAAATACACAAGAATACATTAGGATGCCTGTGTTTGCAGAAATGCTCTAACTATAAACCTCTAAAATTTTAGTAATTTTGGTCTGAACACAGGGAATGAGGATAATACTTTACATAAAGCACAACTGTCATTTGCATTCCTCAAAGTGTTTAATATCATGGGTAGCATTCAGTTATAAAAAGGCACAGACAATAAGGTGGAGCCAAAGAAGAAAGGAAATAGTTTGCTATTACTGCAATTGCATTTCTTTTTGGTTTAGTAATATATTAACAAGTATGGCCCTTAGCACAGCTGAAGTGAAGAAATGCTGCAGAATTGAACTTTAAGAATGTAACTAGTACTTTATGTCTACCAAACTGTTCAGTTCACTTATAACATGATTTAAAATACCTTCACACTTTGCCAGGATATTTGCAAGGACCGGTTGTAATCACAGCAAAGGCTATCACAACTGAAACATGCCTGCACAATCAAAAATCTTTGCTTTTTCTTTGTTCAGATTGCTGGGACTTGACACCACAGCCTCAACTTGGATCTCAGCAATGGGGTAGAGAAAGAGGGGCCTGAAAACTCCCCTGATGCCTTCAGTTACAGGAACTTTGCTTTCGGAGCTGTGTATGAGTGATTAAAATCAGCTTGAGAGGAAATAGATTTCATCCTACAGCTGCACTCCGAGCTTAACTTCACAATATCTATGTTGCTCAGAAGCATATATATATATATATATATGCAAAATTATATCAAACAAAAAAAAAAAAACCTATGAATTTAATTTTGGTTGAGGTTTTTTTTGGCAAAATTTAATGGAATATATTCTTCTAAAAAAGGAAAGTACTCATGCAAGAAAAAGGCACAAACACAAAGGTTATATAAAATTCTCAATAATAGTATTCAATGATAAGTTACACAATATTTTCAGCTCCATATTTCCTATTAGCCAGGTTTTTTTAAAAAAATAACAATTCTATTACTGATACATATCAAGATAGTAAAATATTTTCCTGACTAATTACACATGCCTATCTGTATACTGGTCATGCAGCTTTAATGGAAAATATTTAAAACCTTTCCATGAGAATGCAGCACTTTTCTACAGTTCTCATTAATATTCCAAGCAATTTTCTGCTTGTTGATCAACTTTCCGGTTTAATGAATTCCAGAAAATGTGGATGATTGCATGGATCTTGACAGGTACATGTCTCCTGTTAGGACAGCATTTCCCACAAAGAATTCAATGATCTACAATACTGTGCAATTCATTATAGCACAAAAAAAATTCAGTAAGGCATTGAAAAAAACCTATTTTTTACTGGAAGAGATCTTATACAGTATCTGTTCCTCCCTTCTAAACAAGAGAAAATAAGAAATTAAAGACTAGATATCTGTAGACCTAAATTTCCTTTCATCACAGCTGAAAATAATAGTTGGACATTTTAAGTCTCATGCTAAGTGCCAAGACATAAAATTTTCTCTACCTGAGGCAGACAATGGGGTATTTTTTCTTCCCCTTTTAAATATTTTGACTGCAAAAAAAGCTGTACTAAATTGAATATTTTGACTGACCCAGAAATGAAATTGTCACTGGGCATACAGAGCAGGGAAAACTTAATGAAAGCTATGTAGAAGTCGGACTGTAGCCAGTGTTGAGGCACGACCTTGGGAGGCAGAGCTGGAGGAGAGGCAGCAGGCACTGCTCCCTGCCTGTGCTCCTCAAATCCCAGCTTTGTCCCCATGCCAGCACAGCTACACCCACCTGTGACACGCTGCTCACATTTGAGGGTCACCAGAGCCAGAAAACCAGAAGGGCACCATTCTGGAACCTTCCAGCAGCACACAGTGACACCCTTGGTTAGCACATGCATTCCACTTTACAGGTTAAAACAGAGATGCCAAAGGGACCCCCAGCCCTTTCACTGCTTTGCAGAAATCTCTGGGTTTGTCTTGTTTAATAATCCTTCAGAAGCAGTTCTGAGACCCTTGACAAACCAATCCAAGCATGCAAAGAAGACATATGATGACCAGATGGCCCACACACTCATTCTTCAACACCCATATGTTTCAAGTGTATTTTCAGATTGCTGCTAGAGAGTGGGGCTTTGGAGTTGTAAAGATCCTGCTTGGTGGAAAGAATCCTTACAGATGTTGGAAAAAACATTTTCACCACAGAAGGATCTCAACTAAGCACACACTGCATTAAGAATTAAGCTGATTTGCTGCTTATCTCTGGGCCGTTCTCTCTGATGTCCTACTGATAATACTATTTTTTTTAATTTGCTTTTGGGGGAGGAAGTCAAGAGTTTTGTGATTGGATTCTTCTGGTTGACAATACTGGACAGAATTGATAATATTGAGAAATACTAATAAAATAAATCCCATCAATTTTGGTGACGCCTTTAGCTCTACATTAAAAGCCAAGACAAAATCTTCAAATTCCTATCAATGCTTCCAGTTTTCTACAAATCACTAAAAACTTTTGAGGCATAGACAAATAGCCTATTTTATTAAGTACTAAACACTATACAAGGTAACAAGAATGTAAAAATTTCAGTAAGAATAATTTGAAATATTGTATAGGATCAAAAATTCACCTTAACAAAAGATTAAAAACAGTTTACATTTTTGTATTTCAGATAAGCTTTTCTGAATTCACAGACCACAAGACTGGCAACAGATGATAGCTGAGGCACTGGTATTCAGAAGCCTGCAGGACTCTTAGGCCAGCTGAGATAGCTGAGAAAAAAAATTACCTTCATAACTTTTCCTGTACTATAAAGTGAGAAAGTAGTTTTTCTTGGGCTAGCTGTATTTATTCCTTATCATCTCGTTAAGAAATCTCTCATAGACCATAAGATCATAAAATGGTTAAAGATCCCTTGTTCCAAGCCCTCTGCCATGGGCAGGAACACTTTCCACTGGACCAGGCTGTTCAAATCCCCATCCAGCCTGGCCTGTCCATGAGGAACATTTGGCATTTGTTGCATAACAGCTTCCCCAGAGTCCCTTTACCTAACAGTACACAAACACACATGGACTGAAATCCTGACTGCATCCCCATCAGCAGAAGCTTTTGTTATTAAAGCTATAAGTACAAGGCAAGATACATTCAGCTACTCCCAGTGATTTAATCCATTTTTTAGTGAACTAAGAAAATGAATTAATTAGTGCACTGAACCACTATGGCTGTGCCTAGCTCTGTTTGTAGTTGATGAAGAAAACCAGACAATTTTAACACATTATGTAGCTGATCACATGGAAACATCTCCTTGAGGGTGATGCTAATTAAATCCTAGTTTTCACTGAGTTTATAAACTAGATCGCCAGCAAGTCCAAGGGGAACAGAACATGACTAACTCAGCAACTCATCACATCTTGTTTGTTTATAAAATCATGTGGTTTAAACTGAAAGCATTTCCATTTTAGCAAGCTGAAAATCCAAAAGTAGAAACATATGCCCAAGGGTCTACAAGAGTAGAAGTCTTTGAAAATCCTATCTTTTAAAGCAGTGCATTTATAAACATGGAAATATTTGTCAGATAGGTCAAAACCTTCAAATAAAATATTATATGGTAACTGTGTTACAGTTTGCCCTGTCTACTCATGGTGGGCCTATCATGAATAAAAAAGCACCAAAAAAACTCCAAAAATCCTCTATTTCAGCCTCTAATGGTCAGAAAAATAGTGTGGCACTGAAGAGGAAAGAGGCCCAGAAAATATTTGGACAGTGCAGCTTCTGCCCCAAATGGAAGGAGGGGAGCCCAAGGGGGCATAGAACCTAAGCCATAGCAAGCTCCTCTCCCTTTTTCAAGGTAGAATGTGCTTGGACATGTGGTAAATCTCTGGAAGTCTTTCCCCTCGTCATTGCCCTTCCCCTGGTCATGTACCATATTCACTAACAAGGTTTCATAACTGGAAAGACACAAAATTAATTTATTCCAGAAAGTTGTCCATGACAAGGCTTGAGGAGCCATGAATGAGGTCAACATGGGCTTCAGTCACTGTCACTGATATGAAATTAGGATGTATTCAGGCTTGTAAGCATTCGACTCTGTACAAACCACAATGTTGGTATATATCAATAAACAGGCTCAACCTGGATCACTCCCATTAATGTGCAATTATTTCTATTTGCAGTCTGCAGTGTATTTCCATAACACTCAAATAACACAGCAGATGTTAGTGTCCATAAATCCTCTCTTGTGACTATTCCACTGCTTAATGCTCCAGTTTTTGATATCTAAAAATAATACATTTTGAAAACTATGTTTATAGTTACAATGAATATTTTATACCTTTCTAAGATAACCAAAATTTAAAGATATATTCTTGCATTCCTAATGAGCTCTTTTAGCCCATTTTAAAATACAAGCAAAGCTATTATATACTGTTAAAATATGGATAATGAAAATTATTTAAAATATTAAAACTGATATTAGTAAGGTATCAGCCTCAAAGAAAAGAACTAAAGTATATTTATCATCCACCAGACAAAGAATAGACTAATTGTTCTTAAGTATGAATTTTTAGAATTGACATGATGTACAATTTTATACTTTGATTTATAGATTCTGAAGTCATAAAATGTTAATTAATTTTTCAGAAAGAAAAATAATTAAAGAAAGCATCAAAAATTATTTATCCCAATGTCAAAGCACTCCAGGTCACCTCTATTTCTCATGTGAGTAGGAATTCCAGGGATTTAACTGTTTTAGTGCTCTAATAGCATCTAACATGGTACTTAATATAAAAAGAAATCCTGCAAATGTTATGATGTAAAATGTCGAAAATCAGCATCAAATTCAGTCTTTACCTGTAATAATATCAGCTTCTTACACAGGAATATCTAAGTCCCTACAGAGTAACAGGGTTTTCCATGGGGGTTTGACACTGGTAATTTTACTGGGGGAGATCTTGAATGCTGAAATCTGCCACTGAATTTCCCTCTTCCCCACAGCTGCATCACACTGGCAGTGCACAGTCATGCAGAATCACAGAATGGGTCAGGCAGGGAGGGACCACAGTGGCTCGTCTTGTCCAGTGAGGGAGACTCCACATGCTCTCTGGGCAATCTACTCCAGTGCATGGTCTCCTGCACAGTAAAGTTCTTCCTTGTGTTCACATGGAGCTGGCTGGGTATCAGTTTCTGTCTGCTGCCTCTTGTGCTATTGCTCAGCACCACTGAGCAGAGCCTGGTCCTTCCTCTGAGCCCTCCCTGCAGAGACCTGTGTGCATTGGTGAGGTCTCCTCTGAGTCATCTCTTCTTGAGGCTGAGCAGGCCCAGCTCCCTCAGCCCTGCTTGGAAGAGAGATGCTCCAGCCCCCTCATCATCTTTGCAGCCTCTGCTGGACCTGCTCCAGAAGCTCCATGTCTCTCCTGTGCTGAGCAGCCCAGAACTGGACACAGCACTCCAGATGTGCCCCACCAAGGCACACCTGGTTATGTTTATAGTCTATCCTATTTATCCCTCCTGAAAGGATGGACAGTTAGTATAGCGTGAGGCATTTTTTTGTTTGCTTCCTAAGCACAATACTTTATGATTTTCACTGTGGAAATTAATCTCTCTTTAAGGGTGAGAGTGGTATCATAAAAAAAAAAAAGAAATGAAAAATTCCACCTTCCATGTCATTCCACACTTTCTGCCCAGCAATTCAAATTGTCCTGTCTGTTGACAATGCCACCCGTCTTTGAATCTTTAGTAAATTTCAACAGAATACTACGCTTTTTGTGCCAAAGCCATTACTAAAAAACATTAAACAAAATTGGTTCCAGGACTGATGTTCAGGAACTCTATTAAATAATCTTTCAATACATTCTGCTTCCTAGTTTTAACATGATTTATTCTGAGTCAGGTTTATCACTCCATTTAATGCTTATTTTCTGGAAAGTGTACAGAAATATAAAATAATTCAATTCAACACCCTGGCTCGAAAAGCACTTGCTTGTGTGTGTAGCCTACAGTTGATGTATTAAATGACAATAAAATGGATAAAACAACCTTACTGTGCTAAAAGTTACTGCCAATATACGACATTGTTAAATTAAAAATTAATTGCCTGAAGAAACGCAGAGAAATGCATACATGCGTACTTCAAATTTTTTATTTAGGGTTGCTTAATAATTTATGGCTTGAGTAAGAACATGCCTCCTTCAGCATAAAAATGCTAATTGCATTAAAGAAGAAACAATCCCTAGAGCACAGAAGTGAGCATTACCACTTGTTAGTCAAAAAATTAATACTCAGCACTGTAAGTCATTTTTATTAACTTATTCTACAGTTGCAATGGCTGCACAATTACAAACAACAATGAACTACTCCCCAAGACTTGAGGTAAATTATGAAATTAATTCTTAGTTTAGTAAAATATTTTGTTACATCGGTCTCACTACCAAAGACTGAAGCCCAGAATGAAAAAATCACATTTTCCCATATTTTCTGCAGAGTTTTTACATTTTCTGCCTTGCATGCTACCTGCTGTTGTGCCTTCGGTACTGATATCAGTCACAATAACCATCATAGCACAAAACTAATGAAACTGGCTTTGGTTTTTTTTGCCTCTCTAGCTCAAAAAATCAACAGGTTCAGCAAAATATTTCCTTAATTTTGAGTGCATTAGGACTTCTTTATTAAACTCAGACACTTTCACGTGATACTTTCCTTTAGATGTTCTGGGGAATTTTCACATATTTCTCTTTTTTAAGTAAAGCAGCCTGTCAAAGTTTGCAAAAAAACTGTGTAAGTCATATGGAATTTCTGGCAAAAACTTTCACCTTTATCACAATTGAGTGATGTCCCACATTAAAAAGAAAAAGAAAAAAACAAAAACAAAAACAAAAAAACCCCACACACAAAAACAAACAAAAGAATGAAAGAGAACAAGACCACTACCAACAGTCATATTGCAGCAGAAAAGCCTTTTCTTCCTCTGTGCCCAAAACACCCACATTCATGTCTTGCTTTGCCTCTTTATTTTTGCCACTACAGCAAAGCTGGAGTGTGTACCCAACATGTGTGTGCATAAAGTTCACAGAGCTCATGCCACATCAGACATGCTGTGTGGGACTCTGACCCTCTGCCAGGACTCTGTGAAAGTCTCCTATGAAACTGCACAAGAGCAAAACCACCTCAAGGCAAAACAAGAATAGAGAATCTTGTTGTGGAGGTGCCACTGGGACAGGACAAAGGATCCAATTGGGAGAAAAACAGGTAAAAGATGGAAAACTACCTCAAGAGGAATTACACATAAGATACATCTGGCTCAAAATGCCCTTCAGAGAACTAAATTCCTGGAGGCTGCAGGTGTTTCTGGGGAAAATATTACTGATTTTTTTTTTCCCCCTCTGAATAGTTTTTTTATTCTTCTGCCTACATATTTGCTGCTGCAGGGGATGAGGTGCCATGAGGACACCAACCCAATGTGGATCACACCTTTTTATGGTAAAGAGGTTACAAACAGCTCAGCAAACAAAGACATAGAAAACAAAGCTCTGATATGTATTGGCATCTTGTGGTTTCTCTTCACTGAGTGATGGCTCAGATCCCTGCAAAGAGCTCCCAGATCTGTGGATACCCCGGGGCAGAGCTGCCCAGCACATCCCTGGGGGATTTTGGCTGGGATACTTGCACTGTGTCTACCATTAGGGCAGACTGCAGTGCTGTGAACACCTTGCTTACCCAAGATGTTAGAATTACAACATGCTGTACACAACGAAGTAAATAACCAGGCAGCCTCTCCAGAGCAGCAGTTTCCAGTTTTCAAATAGAAAAAACATGGTTTGGGAAGGAGTTCATCTGATTACTGTGAAGAGCTGCTCTTTATAGGTAGATTTTAATTTTTTTAAATAGGTAAGGCTTTGCTCAAAACTTCCATAAATTGTCACAGTTACAAAGTTTAACTTTGCCAAAGGCTATGAACAGTGTAAAACATTGTTTTGATTACTTGGTCAGCACAGAGATTTTATTTCCCATCAGAACACATTGCTGTAGAGAATGTTGACCAAATGAACTCTCTCCTTGTTTGTGTCTCACCTAATTAAGCATTATAATTATAAACAGCTTCAGGCTGTCATAATTAGACTCCTGTTGATTTTACTACTGTTGTATCACACAGCTCTCTGCTCTGTGTCCAGTCACACAGAGGCTGCACACAGTCTGTCCTTTAAAACTCCTGGCAACTGGGTAGCAGTGGAAGTCTTCAAAACCAGCATCAAACTGCATGTTTAAAACTCATTTCTGATCAGTCTTGTCTTTAAGGGAGGCCTAAACTTGGTACTCATCTGCTTTATCTTGAGAGCAGAACTTATCGACAACCAAACCATTTCTTTTTGAATGTTTGTATTGTTTCAATTAAAAGCAGCTCAAAGCAACTGCTTCCTGATCAAATGTCATCCTCTTATGAAGTTAGTCAAATATCTATCAAGATTAATAATAAATTTTTTGCATGCATGGCCTCTCTAATTACATTTGCATATTAATTTTTCTAATTAGCCCAGTGGCTTTAATATGAATCAGACATTGATACTGTGCATGTTCTCAGGAGGTTTAAATTCCAGTAAGTGCCATGATGGTTCTGAAATGACACAGTAGGTTTGGTTTGCAGAGCTCATCTCCATCAGGGCCAGCAGGGATGTTCTTTCTCTGCAGTGACAGGGTAGCTAATGCAGAGAGGAGTCAGTGCAAACTGCTCATGACTTACCAAAAGGTAAATAGCCAGCAAGGATGGGTCACACCATGGGGCTACTACTGAGCCTTGTAAAGCAGTTGATATTGTATTATTCTGAAGGGCAATGCACTGCCTTTGACTTTGTATCATTTGAAACCCATTTCCATTGACTGCTCTGGGTTCTGCCAGGCATCTGGAATTTATTCATGCAATAACTCCCTCTCCTTTCTCTTGTACCACAGTGCATCAATGACCATTTGTCAGTGCTTCCATTTCTTTGCTCACTTTTTGCCAGCAAGCACACTGGGGATAAAAACACAAAAAAACCACCCCAAAACCAACAAACATTGGAGCTTAAGATATGAGGCAGTTAAAAATTATTCCCACTGCAGTAATTCCCAAACTTATACCTGCAAAAGGAGGGCACCAACACACTCAGTTTTCCCTTCATGTGACCTGATCACGTTGTGAAGGTGGAAAACATACTTGATTTTTTCTAATAGTCTTTACTCCTGTACAATTCCATGTATTGGAATTGGGAGTATTCCCAGCAGAGAGGAGGACGAGACAGTATTGTCGAGGGGTGGTATAAAATAACAACCTGCCTTTCCTCTAGTACAACAGAATGCTACAGAAATACTTGAAGGATGTCTCAGCATAGATTTCTCTGAACACAGAGAGCTCTGAATTTTTTACAGAAAGAAGTCCTTTGGGAGAAGAGTTAGTAGGCAGAGTTAGTTCAAACTCCAGATTCAAAAAACTGCCAAACCTGAAAATGGTGCTGTTTTTTCTTTTTCCCCATCTCTCCTGATATCTCTTTATTCTTTCACTCTCTGTGATTCCCAACATGATGTTCAACAGGGAATATTTCTGTTCTAAATTTTAGATCCTGTCGAAACACGTAGCACACGTAGCACATGTGGGAAAGTCAGTGTAAATTCCTGTTACCCTAAAGATATACCATCATTTAAGAGACTGCTCTCAGCCAGTTAACTACAGAAATTATTTTGTTTGCAGTTTTAATATATAGTGTACATAAACTTACTAATACCTTGATCAAATGTTGCTCTTCTTTACTCCTGAAAGCACAAAATTCCCCAATTAATGAAAAAATTAAGTCACCTCCCCCCCCCCCCCCCCCCCAAATCCCTTGAAATGCTATAGCTTTTCAGAGGAGAACAAGGCTTCAGGAAAGCCTACGCCTATCAATCCACAGAGGGCATCATCTGCCAGTCCCAATTTTAGATTTGAAAGCCAAACCCTTAGCCTCATCTCCTGACATCTAACCTGGCCAAAGGGGTGGCCTGCAAGGATGGCCAGTGAGCAAGGTGAAAACAGCACCTCAGGAAAAACAGTGATTTTGCCATGTGGTAGGATGGAGAGGTATCTATAACCTTTACCTGACCAGAACTATTAATAAAAATATATATTTGCACAGAGGATGTAAAAAAATTCCTGATGGCATGACACTATATAATTCTTATAAGTATGGGTTAGAATGACAGCATTATTCCTAAGTGTCTGTATATCATTTATATAACCATGACACTGAGACTTCTACACATGCTACATATTTTATAGAAAAAATAGGGTTTTGGGAGTTAATTTTTTACTATGGAGTTCTGGATTTTATTGGTCCTATTTCTCATGTATTGTTGCCTGCAAAACACATTCCTGCTGGACTATGATTCTTGTAGCACACATTATGCAGAAATAAAAAAAAAAAAAGGAGAAAAAATTCATATGTAATAAAACTTTAGAACCTTTTAAAAGTTATCTAATGTAGCTCTAGCTTCCATAACCATGTTATTGCAGTTTTTATGTCTGCTCTTGTGTAACCAACCTGGGTTAGCAACAAGTAGGATTTTTTAAAACTATTTTTCACAAATCCTATTGGCCACATCTTCACTACTGAAATAAACTCAGAGTTTTGTACTTCCTTTAATCAGTACCTACTGAGGAAAAGAGCAACTAAACTTTATCCCATTCCTGCCACTTCGCCATTTCTTTGGAGTGAAGTAAGTTATGCCTAGAAGTTGGCATCCAGAAATTCCCAAACTCTCAGCTCATCCTGATGCTGTCCTTAGTGCTTGAGTGAACATGGCCTGGCCCAAGGTTCATACTCAATAATAAAGGCATTAAGTCAAAGGACAGAAGCTCAGTCCTCAAACGTTAAAAGGAACAATCAGAGCATAGGGGAGGTCTGATAATTCTGCATCCCAAAGCTCCCTGTACTACAGGTACTCCCAGTCCCTAAACAACTGAGCAGATCCAAAGAGCTGTAATTCACATGCAAGAACCAAACACTTTCTGAAAGAACAGCCTATATTGAATACAACACCATGAGCAAGATCTCACAGTTCTGTGGTGTACTGTCAAGATTCAGACCTCTAACACACACAACTGGGAAGAATATATATGCATGAAAATATGCATTGACTGAAGTCAGCATTCAAGGCTTAAATTGTGCTACTGAGCCAATAATAGATTAAAGTTCCAAAGTAGAGTGTGTAGGCTGAGTATTAAAGGGTTATCAGCAAAAATTAATTACAAATACTGCAGTGACAATAGGATGAGATAAGTTACTTTTCTAAATTAGGGGAATCTCATGTACTTGTGATCATGCTAGAGAACTGAATCCATTACAACCATATGACCCAGAATTAAAAGGACATAAATACATATAAATAAACATATAAAACATTTTTATAAACATAAAATATACACACATAAATATAAACATATACCCATGTAAGCACTCCCTGCCACAGCTTCTCTTAAAAAAAACCTCATATCATCTCAACTCTCACGAGTTCAGATAATTTATGCAATAATTTCATGCAGTGGAATTCCCAGAGCAGAGCTCCCAATATGCACATAGAGCAATCCTTCTTCAAGTGCTGTAAGATCCTTTGTGAGTCTCATCATTAGAAATGGCCCCATTTGGCTGGTTTCCCTTTATGGCAGCTCTCTGAAAGCACAGAAAGCTGCACTGTGAAGCTGATATCATCGCCCTGAAAACCAACATGGACATAACAACTATTTGTGCCTGGAGTACATTACTGCTTGTGTTAATATTTTATGTTTACTGACTGTATTTGCAAATCGCACCGTGGAGTGTGTTCTCAGTACTGCTTCAGCTTGGTGGAATGAAAAAGAACCATTCTATGGGGAGTACTCTCTGTTTGTTTTACAGCAAGGGATTGGAGGAATTGGATGCTGTGCTTACTGCTTAGCACTCCAGATGCTTCCACTGCGAGTGGGTAGGAGTAAGACCTCACTGTCACAGCAGGGAATCCCAGAAGCATCAGAGCTCCCCAGCAGCTGGCACTTTCAGAGCAAATGGATCAGATCACAGTGTAATTGAACACCAAGGCAGTAAAAAGACAAAATGGTTCAGATGAGACTGTTAATTTCAGGATCACAAATCTTGCTTGTAAATATTGAATTGAAAGCGCAGTAAAGTAGAATTCCCAAACTTTGATTAAGGAAAGGAGTTGTTCAAATTCACTTTAAAAGAAGTTAAGTCAAGGGTGTTTTGATGCAAAAACATTATGTGGTGCCTGAACTACAGACCAGAGAGCTGGGCTGGAAGCATTTTTTTATGCTTGCAAGGTGGAGTTTCAAACTACGCTTCAAACATGGCTCTTCACAGGGCCCATGGATAAGCTGTGGAACTCCTTGCTCCAGACAGAGATGGTAAAGAAAGAGACTGACATGTTCATGAGTAAAAAAATTGTAAAACAATACTAAACTTAGAGGTCACCTTTGGCTCAGGGAATCTCTCAGCAATAAATTGTTTACTGAATGAGTATTACAGTAAAGTATTACTACAGATGTGTTCTGCTCCTGTGCCTTCCCCTAGACACACACTTCAAGCCACTTTGTACTTAGGTCTGAGCCTATAAAGATTTTATGTTCTCATGAAAAATAACACAATCAGATTATAGATTTTATAGGTGAAAAATTTCTGTCAGCAAACAGTAAATTCTAACTGAAAATATTTTCTAGAGGCAAGAGTGTTCCAAGGGGACATGTGACAACTGAAAAAGAAAATCTCTTTCTAAAATTGATGTAAAAATTGAAATCACAATAAAAGCTGTCTCAGAGATTATTTACATCTCATCTTGGGATCAGTAGAGTCATAGTGCTCATGAAAAATGCACCTATGTTATATGTTGGTCTCCTAGTAGAAACTAGAAATAATTCAAACCCAAAGTTAGAGTGGAATCCAGTTGAATAATGTTTTCACATTTGACTGCAACTGCCAATTATGGGATTTATTAGTTCTGTGTTCTAGGCATTATCTGTGGACTTAACTCTATGTCAAATATGTACATTCACAACACATATAGGCAGGTAACAAGTTACACTGCTTTCTTCAGGTTTTTAATTTGGTTGCTTTTTGCTATTCCACCAAACCAAACTGAGACATCAAAACTTGGAGCTCTGATGATGGTTTTATAATCCATACAACAAAATACATCAAATTATATCAAAATAGTAGACTTACACCATCTATTTTAGTGAATATTTCTAGATTTTTCATCATGTGCTTCTCAGTAGTTACACTGATGAGGCACTGGTGAGTTTTTTAGCACATTTTAAAACTTAGAATTTTCTTGCTTCCATGTGAAAAGCTGTGTAATAGTACTCCACTAATGAAATACTGCCTCACAAGAGCCAATTGTTAAAAAAAAAGAAGAAAAGACTGCAGAAATTTCCATATTTCATATTTATAATCACTTTTCCCACAGAACACAGAAGGCCTAGAACAACTCGTGCCTTGGACTCATATTCTGTTATATTTCACACACTGGAAAAAATGTCTGGTTAATGTTTTGGTAGAAGAATTCTGGCTGAGGCAAATTTTCCCATTGTTTACGCTGCATATGGATTTTACTGGAATAAGGAATTTCTTGTCCTTTCTTCTTAAACTGTTTATTTACTTTCATGAAAACCTGAAAATAGTCATGTACTCCAACAGAGCAAATTGAAATATTATTATGTAACATAGTAAAATAAAATGTAAACAGATGCATTTTAATATTATACAATGCAGTATTCTATGGATCATTAAACTATATTCATTACTAAGCTGGTTCCATGGAAACAATTTTGTAGCTTTAACAATGTACCAGATGTCAGATGTTTGCTGTGTCAGATGGTTTTATTCTTTAGCCACTAGGAATTTACAGTCAGGCTTGCCTCAATAAACACATAAATCTGCTCACATCTATCAAATTTGCCAGTATTAGTTAGAATTAAATTCTGAGACAGTAGTCAGACCCCACATCATTTAATGAAAAACTTTTTCTAGATAAAGGTCCAAAGCGGAAAATACTGGAGAGTGGGAATTCATTTTGGCCCAATCAAAACAAAATTTTTCAAATCATTCTCTCTACCTACAAACAAATGAAATCTTGAATGAAAAAAAGTTCAGTTGAAAACATTCAAATGAAATGTTCTGCCACTTTTTAAGTATTTCTCCCTTCCACCTCCCCCCATTCTTCCCCTCCATATCAGAAGGGAAGAAACCCCAAATGACAAACCCCAGACATTCATCTCCGAGTTACTGCAACCAGAAAGAACTGCTGTAAGCCAAGCTACCAAGTCACAGTAACTGCATCTGCTGCAACTTCCACCAGCCCACTTCTGTGCTTTTTAAAAAGAACTGAAGAGCCACTGATCTAGAGGATCTTTTACTGAGAGAAAAGATCAGTTTGTCTTGGCCATTACTCACATCCAAGCTCCTGCTGCAGAACCCGATGATCACGTGCTGCTAATGGACACAATCATCACCCCAGCAGCCTCAGTGCTGGATTCAGAGAGATATTGAAGTTGTCTGTACAAACAATTGACCACAGCCAGTTCTAGTCTGTTATTTATGGCCACCCTAATGATTTCAGGCTTTTTCCAGCCTCCACTGAACAGAGTTGTGCAGTGCTCCCACGTTATCAATCTTAATAAAAGCACTGGAGCTGATAACCTAGAACCTAAATGATTTAGTTTAGCTGCCAGATCTAATATTAGACCCATTCTCCACTTGTAAAATTTGGATCTTGCAGCTAATGAACCACTTTTAATCCAACATCCTGAAATCTCCTGGCTCCACACACTGGAAAGGGTAACAGCAGCCTACAATGATGTTAACCTGAATCCAGCTACAGCTGATTTCACTTCTACTTGGATTTTCTGCTTTCCAAGGTAAAATGCCATGTAGCTTTATGGAAGTTTTTATCAGTACAATATGGTTTTAGGATGATCCTATCCATTTATGTTGTCTTTTAACTGATTTCAAAGGCATGGATATATGCCAAGGAACTAATGCCAAATCACAGCTGCAAAACATTCCAGACTATCAGAAACATCTTTAAATAATAGCCTAAAAGTCAAAGCAAAAAACTCAGTTGTACATCTGCAAATTAAGCATAGATCCAAACACATGCACAGCTACTACCCTGCCTTTACTCTCAGTTCAGCATGAGCTTACTTGAGTTTAAATCACTATTTCAGGGAGACAATCAGGACCTTGGTTGTTTAAGTATATACAGACAACTTCAACATCTGTCCTTCTTATCAAATATTTACATTTTTTTAATTAAACTAATTCCAAGTATTTCATAATTCCCCCCTTGATCATCATGACAAGGCATCCTCCTGAGGTCCAGCAGCCATGATAATTGGCAGCTTTGCCAACACTGACCACTGGAAAATATTTTCTCCACCCACACACCTGTGAGAGAAATTCCCAGAGCAGTTAGCACAGCTCAGTCAGGGCAGCTTCTGGCAGACCCTGGAGCCAAATATAAGCACCACCAACAGCAAGGATAGATTTCCCATCTTAGCCAGTTAAGTTGAAGCCAAACTGAACTCAGGCCAGACTGAAATAACCTTTTTTATTTACAGATATGGAAGCCAGACCTAGGAAAAGTGACTAGACCAGAACCACATATAACTTCTCTCATGACTGAATCTGTTAGGTCTCTCTTTATCTTTCTACATCTAACCACAAGGCTCAGAGACTCTGCTGCCAGTTCTGCAACCCTCTGCCCTCACGCTGCATTTACAGAAGAGGATCTGAATCTGGAAACCTTTGCTTCCCGTGGGCCTCTAAACCACACCAAAAAACTGACCCTTTCCAGGGATGTACAACCTCTTTTGTTGTTGATCTCTCATCTGGTGGCAGTTTCCAAGCTCTGTGTTGCATAAGTTAATAGCTGCCACCTCCAGCTTTGAGGTGTTTTGTGAACACAGCCTGTTGAAATGGTCATCTGCCTCTTTAGAACCAGACTGTACTTACAGTGTGTAGATAATTTGCTACAGATCATTCATAAAACCTTAAAATAAATGTCTGCCAGACCACAAGAAAATAGTCAGACATCAGTGTTAAATACTTCAGTCACCATGCCAGATTGTGAATTGGGGGGCAGAAAATAGCTCTGAAATTGTGCCTTGCTAAGTGCCACTGCTAGACTCAGCACTCAACATTTGGACTCAGGCCAAATTTAATTTTTAAAAAATTACTTATTAGATATTCTTCTGCTATGAAGCTGAGATCAGAAAAAAAACAAACCCTCCCAAAGAATCACAAAACTGAGAAGATACAGATTCTCTTGAAGTAACTTCAGCCAGAAAAAAATCTCCTCTGGACTTGCTGCAACTGCACAAACAAAAACTGAGATACTTTTTCTGCTCAGGTGAGACCATCTGCATTCAGGGCTGCCTTCCTGATGGTTTTATGAAGCATATCAACTTGGTTTCAAGAAATCATACTGATTTTTTTTCCATCCCCTGGTGTTTTCTTTGTGTGATCTTTTAGTAGGCTATTGAGTCAATTCGGAGATATTAACAGATATGTTGTTCTCTTTCAGAACCTGTTCAATGCTTTTTATTGATCCAACAGTTGATGATTACAGTGGTAAAATGCTGTACCAGTGTCAAATGTCAAACAATTGATATTCATTATGGAGGTGAAGCACCCCACACAGAAAGGATATTTTCCAGATGAGCTTTCAGAATACTAAAATTTCAGGTTAGTTTCTAGTATATGTTATCCCCAATTAGAGAATTTGGTTTATTGATTCATATTACTATATTTTATTTTCACTTTTTGTCAGACCAGCCTATCTGTTTCTATAGTTACTGATCTGATTTTCTCCTTTACAAAGGACAAAAGAACATTTACACTTTTTTTTTTTTTTTTTTTTGGGGGGGGGAGGGGGGGGTTGTTTTTTGGTTTGGTTTTGGTTTGGTTTTGGTTTTGTTTCAAGGGACGATAGGCTGCTCCTTCCCAGAGGCAGAGGGCAGCAGCTTCTTGCAGAAGTGAAGTGGGCAGACTGGGTCTTGGGCAGCACAAAGCTCCCATCCCAGGGCTCTGAGACATGGCCAGTAAAGGGCTGTGCCTGCATGGAAATGCAAAAGTTCAGTAGGAAAGGCTGTTTAGTGCCACATCTCTTGGCCCAGGGCCAAAGCCCAATTCTCTCCAACTCATGTATGTGTTTGCTACCCATGCACTGATGGGGCCTCAAGGTAGTTCCATTTTCACTGAGACTTCTCAGAGACATTTGCCTTTCTTTGGAGAAACAGCTCCTAAAATTAACTCTTCCAAATCCTTCAAATATTACAAATTCTAAGAAAGCCTTGATTCACTCCCAGCCTCCATCCTCATGCACTCACTAATTCTGCCATGACACTAAAATAAGCACCAGGTGATAGGAGTATTTCTTACACTTCATCTGAAAAGGCTTGCACATTTTCATCAGTGGATATTTTTGCAGTGCTTGAATCACAGATTTTTACCCAGAGAATGCACCTGATCTATTGCAGTTTTCTTCATTGATTTCTGTCACCTATATAAAAAAGGTTTTATGTGCTAATTCCTGTGTCAAACCTAATCAAGTGGGAGCTAATCTAGCCAAGACGGAATCTGTAGAAGGAAAAATTTTCAGAAGTGACAGACAATCCATTGTAATATTTTATCCACTCATGCTTTATGCTTTCCTCAATTATGAGGGAAAAAACCCCACAATACAAACAAACAAAAAAAGCAAAAAAACCTCCCAACAATCCAAAGCACATCAAAAAGGAAGGCTCATAAACCCTAGAAGCCTAAACACAACATAGAGGTACATGACATTCTGTCAGCATGATAGAGATTATGTAGCACAAGAGAATAACATCACCAGTTGTCATATCCTTTTTGTCAGTATTCAGTGTTTTATAAATACTTAATTGTATAAACAGAGAACCTTCAGATATGACATGAAATAATTCTCCCATAGTTACCCACAGATGCAGATCACATTAACAAAATACTGGTTTCTTTGAGACTGACTATAAAGACTCCATAGATTTGTGTCTGACAAGTTCTTCTCCAGATATATCTTTGTTGAGTTTTCTCTGGTTCCATAGTACTAAGTGGCTTTCCAGAGTACAAAGAAAATCAAGCAGCAGCACACAAAAAAGTTGTTTGGAATATTCCAATGTAGTACTGAGTTTTGCCTTTGACTAAATAAGTTTGACTAATGCTCTAACCTTTTCTGCAACAATAGGTTAAATTATGAGCCTTGATTTGGGTAATTTGTCCTATTTTATTGTTCTTTAGGTGCTTTTTTTTCCCTTGTTCAATACATTGTTTTATTATTAAACACTGCTGCCTCAATGTTCACTTAGGCAGATGCACATGATTCCAACTATATTGCATCAGCATAAAAAAAATGCTCTCAGGTAAAAAGTGATGTCAGCCTTCAACAGTAGTGGTGTTTGGCATGAAGAGATTTGCATAAAAGAATAAAAGTAAAAAACTTACAACTGATCTGTATTGCAACTCAGACAATATGCACTGAAAATAGCACATGTGACATGTATTATATATGAAAACTTGATAAAAATAGTTTTAAAATTACTTTTGTTTAAATGATTATGTATAAATTGTTGCACAAAAAGAATAATGAGAATACCTTAGGTAGCAATTCTGCTCTCACAAACTGTGCTGTTGCATATGAAAGAGACAACAGAAAGAGGTTCCAGCACCCTATTTCTGGCACTGCCTTTTTTGCTCGCTGAATTTTGTGCTCAAAATATTAGCTACTGGAAGGGGCATTGATACTGTCCAGTTTGTCCCAACACCCCTCTGCCCTAGCACCACAGAAGATGCTTGAAGAATGAGGAGCTTCATTTCAGTTGTGGATGCTTAAGGTGATGAGTCTCAAATGATTTCCACATGCTCACGAGTCTCTGGGTTTCCCAAGACCACACACCTATGATTTCAGCAAACAATTCTACCAGCGCTGCATTTCACTGAAGTACTAATTACTGTGCCAAAACCTCTAGGAACCATTTCTTCTACAACTAAACTAATGTTTCTGTTTGGAACACTGAGAATCTAAGAGCCTTGATTTTACTAGACTTTTAGACCTATTATGTAGTTCATTCCAGATCATTTTTGGACTTTAGGAGATATTACACAAAAAGAAATATTACCTAAGCAGCCATCAGAGAAAGGGATTGCATTCAGAAGTCCTAGTTGACTGAAATAATGTATAACTCCTAAGAATGAATTTCTGATAAAACAAAAAATTGTTTCAGCTTCACATTGCCCTTGACATTGTGCTTGTTGCTAATAGATTAACATGCAGTTTATGTGACCCTGAGTGAAATTTAATTTTCGTAATTCGCAAATGATGAAAGCCCTGTAAACCACTAGAGAGGAGAAAACTAATTTGCATCCTATTGTGACTTAATGTCATTTAACATTCCACACATTTCTGGCAGAGATGCTTCAAACAGTTTGTAGCTCCCACTGGTTATGTCCGCATTGTAACATGTCCCAGGGCGAGCTGAAATATTTTTTACAGATCAGTGATCAATAATATTAAAGATATCAAGAAGACCGTGAAAACAAAAACTGACATGAGCTGCATTTTTCCAAACACTTATGGCCCAGTTCTGACCTTTGTTACTCAGTTAGCCCAGGAATTTACCACCACTCCAAAAGCATCCGTGGTTCAATTTCCAATGAAGAGCTTATCCAGTAAAGTCTGAATGCTTGCTTTGTATGCAGAATCCCAACCTAAATTTCTTGCAGTAGTATCTTTTTGGCACCCAAGAAGCAGGTATCTTGCAGTTCTTGTTTGCGCTTCTCCCATTAGTTTTTAGGATTAATCCCTTTCTTTTACATACTAAAAAAATTTTGCAAAATCTTGAATTATAATTTTGATGCATTGTCAAGGCCAGAAGCACTCAAGAGTAGTTTGGAATATGCTGTCTCCAATCCAAAGGAAAAGCCATGTTCAGTCAAGGCTCGATGATGGCATACGGACAGTGGAACACACACAATGACAAAAGCAAAAGTTTTAATTTTACTTGGATGAGGGAGAAAAGTGTGTGTAAGAATTTAGGAGTAATTATTGAGTTTGAGTAATTCTGATTCATGTGGATCAGAGAAATTAGGAGTACCTGGTCCTGGGTAGTCTCACTACTTTGAATTTCTCTGACTGCATGATGAAGATAAGAAATGCAATTGAGATCTGTGGAGCCTTTTGGAAAGATTTTTTCTAAAAAAATTATTTATTTGTTTATTATCCATGGTGTGAACATTGGCTTAATATTCTGTGGAAAACAAAGCCAATACAGAATCGTACCAAAAAGTAAATGTTCCATTAGGAACTTAAAACTAGTTCAATTTCAAATTCCATACCACAGAAACAACCTCAGCATTTCCTGTTCCATATTTGATTGGAGAGAGAACAGAGGAGACTCCCAATTTTTATTGCACTGCTTCTTGCTGGCCAGCCCATCTTTCCCCAGTGATGGGAAAGCAGAGCGATGGGAGGGAGGATGGGGACCCTCACACCACCACTACACAGTGAAGCAATGCAGATCACAGCCCCAAGGGTCTGCCCCACCTTCTTGTGCTACCCAAAACCCAGAGCTGGTTAGCAACAACTCTGCATAAAAGCTCAACTCTATGAGTTCCTAACTCTTGGAGTATATGAGCTAAATTATCTATAAAACCCCCCACAACACTGGGATACATGCAGAACACAAACCACAGCCTCTTGTTTGAAAACACCAGCATACATTATTTCTTGGCATGTAAAAGTTTCAAAATATGATACAAAAATTTAGAATAGCCAAATATTAGCCACAAAGCTTATACTGGCGACTCTCCTTGGTGTATAAATCCTCCCTCCAGGCTTTCAGAGATGCTTCTCCTTCTCCATTACCCATTTATCTTACTATTCCTCATTCATTTTAATACTGTGACACTTACTGAAATAATTCTATGCTACATCATTTATGTTGCAAGCTATTTACTTATTAGTGCACGCACATATCCCTGAAGGACAAAATACTCCAACTGTACAACAAAATGCATAACTTTCTGAAACAAATCAGATCTATGCATGCACTGCAGAGAAAGCATCTGCTCAAGAAAATAACAGGTGAAAAAGTGTTACATACAATTTGTTCTCATCAGAGGGGATTAGAAATAGATTGCTAAACATCCTTGAGACACATGAATGGTGAATGCTAGAAAGCAGGGAAGCAGAGAAAGGTGCCAACAACTTAAGCTCTCCTTTGTTCTTTTCCATTTACAAACTAGCAGGTACACATAAAAACCAGTCATGAATGTTTGATTAGTTTTGATTTACACGAAAGTATTTGTTATATTTCTTTGAAGGGTGCTTGTTTATTTAGTGTTTTTACAATAGCAAAGCTAACAAAGACTTTGCATTAGCTCAGCCTCATGCTAAACAGGACTCTAGCTAATATTATAATTTGCAGGCATGAAAACTCAACAGGTTTCCTGATGGTAACTTTGCATTTTCTGACTTGGCTCTCTGATATAGTGGGTATATAACAATATTCCCTGTTTCTCTCCCATACAGGCTACAGATACTCATTAGAATTTTTAGAAATATTTTGATTCAACTAGGTTTAAAATAGTTGTCTTGCTTAATTTTACTTCATAACTATGTTTCCCAACTAAAACACTACAGAGTGTTTCATTGACTTCCACAAGTTCTTTAAAATCATTTTTCTATTTCTAGAATCACAAATCTCAGATGAAAGGTCATAAAACACTAGTTGACATTAGAAGGCAGGTGACAGTGCCTCTGTCAAAGGCAGAATTAGGACTTCACTAATAAGATTAAGTAGAGGAATAGTGTGTCAGAAAGGTATGAAAAAAATAATATAATTACATTTGAGAAAAATCCATGTGTAGTATGAAAAATCAAAGAAAAATGTAGAGAGTCAATCAGATAATTTTCACAATGATTTTTGAAGGGATATAAAAATTATATTCTCATATCTTACAGGTGGAATTAACACCATATTGGGATGCTATGTATAATGATAGCAGTTTTTAGAGTTCTAAAAGAAAGGGAAAAAATCTAACACTATATCAACTTTTTCATAGATCTAATTCAAGTGTTTAGAAGCGGAATTATTCCATCAGGATAAAGGGTTAGTAGAGTAGGTTAAAAGCCTTTGTTTTAATAGCACCTCTGATTAATCTAGCACTGCTGATTAAGTCCAGAATTGTAACACAGGTGAGCAAGTTTCAAGATTTCAAATCTCCAGGCAGCCAGCAAGATCAATTTTCTCTGCTACTAAAATCAGTGAATTAGAAAATATAATAGCTGAGTATATAAATAGTTGGGTGTCATTAGCTGCCATCAGCACCTGCTACACCATAAATTCAGAAGGACCTGCATGGATTTTTGGACATCTGCAGTATTGCAGAATCCCTTTACCACCTGCAGAGGATATAAACCCTGAAGAATAGACCCCAAACAGGTGGAATTACACATTGCATTAGTTGGCAGAGAAAACCTGGTTCAGCAAACGTTATTCTGTCAAGAGTTTGAGATTTGTAACACTAAATAATGTACAGCAGATGGAATCAGACCATGGAAAGCCTTGAACTGGTGTCATGTCCTGCTACTTTATGTGTCAGCCCATCTGGGTGGACCCCAGGCCCCCATTGAAATGTACATTGTCTGTACATTTAAATCTCCAGTTCAGCTGATCGTAAGGATGGTAACTCACTTTGCCACTGATGCCACACCCAATGAGAGAGAGCAAACCTTTTTCCTTTACAAGATGTGAGCTCTTCAGAAGTTCAAGTATTCCACTTTAATATTAATACTTGGTATATGCATTGATCATTGGAAAGTGAAGATTTCAGTCCCCTCTTTCCAAGCATCAATAACAATCTACTCTAACAGGTCTTTCCCAGACAAGAATATAAAAAAATGCACTCCACACCTCTCTTAACTAAAAATCATTATTGCCACTCCTAAGGTAGCCACAGTCTCTCTATTTATTTTTTTTTTTTTTAACTGTTGCTTATTCTTTGAAGTATAAAAGTTTAGGTTGTTTCCTGGTTTATTCTATGTGTAATTTCAGGGGAAAAGCAGCAAATCCTAGCCCTAAAGCTAGAGTACTCTTCATTGCTGTAAATGTCACTCCTAAACAACACAAGGTGAAAATACAACCAGGCATTTGCCCTGCACCTTAAAAAGATGGATAGAAAGGTGAGAAATTAGCTAAGAGAAACATTACATAGCAATTGCAAATTTTTAACCCCTTTCTCAGGTTGCCACAGTACAGACAGCAAGGCTGTTTAATATGTATGTACCACCAGGAATTGTTCTACTCTCTGTTGAGTTTCTTTCTCACAAATGTACTACAATAGGAGCAGTAGATACTGAAAATTATATTAAATATCTACCCATTATTCATTAGGATATAACAGGAGAATTCTTTTTCTTTATACACGTGATGGCTTACACAAGTCCAAAGTACACCAAATGTCTGCATTCATTTGCCTAAGAAAAAGAAATTCAAAATCTTCCACTTAATAAAGCACACTGGAGTCTTTGTATATATAGATAGTCTTACCAAGCCTTTTGTGAGTAAATTACTGACATGAAGATGAAGTTTGCCATTTTTATGAGTTAACATTAAAAAAAAACTATCTTACTAGTAAATGACTTCACAGGTTACATCTGTACCTAATATCCAAGCCACACAAATCCTGTGTGACTGATGGTACTGGAACAAATGAATCGTAGATGTAGATAAAAACTGCTTAAACTTCAATATTTCATAGTATTTTTGTTATTTTCCTATTTTTACTACTCAAAGTTCTTTTTCAATTATTTCCTTTTTCCAAATACTTTATGCAGAAAAAACTACCTTTCAAAATACAAGCGAGCAGTCACAGGTTAGCTCACAACTATTTTCACTAGCTATTTTCAAATATTTGAAAAGTCAGCATCATATTATGGGTATGAGTTTTTTGTATGCATGGAAATTTCTAAGCGCTTTAATATCAAGGTGAATATGTGAGCAATTCCAAGACCTTTTTGGATAAGGGATATGTAAGGAATTAAAAATAATGACAAGACAGCAGTGAAATTAAATTATTTTTTGGCACAAGCCTTTATCATAAGGGATAATGAGGGAATTTCTATTCCAAGGGCATTTCTTATAGGAATTCACAGTGTGGACTTAAGAGAGATTGAACACTTTATGAAGGAAATAATAAAGCAGCCTGAGAAATGCAAGTGCAGTGAATCTCTACCATATGGTTCTTGTTCCAATGTTCTGGAAGAAATGAACTATGGAATAGCAAAGTTACTGAAGACTAATTTAATGAACTTAAAAGTATCAGCACTTCTTGAGTTTAGAGGCCCTCTCATTTAACCTGAGTCTCCCATTGGAGACAAGAGAGATATCAAAATACAGAGCCAGGGGAATAACTTTAGCCTGAAGAAGCTACTTGAGAGTCTAATTAAGCATAAAATAGTGTAATTATATTTTAATTGGTTCAAATGAGAGCAACTTGTGCAAGAAACAATAATGCCTTTGCCACCAATTACTTGTGTTTGAGTAAAGTTAAGAACAGTGGAGAGATGTGACCAACCAGCTCAATAAAAAGCCAGTGGCTTGTCATTCACCCTGTGCACCAGCATAAGTACCTGCAGAGCCACAAGGAAAAGCTGCAAATAGTTCTGTTTTGTTTGGGAAACTGACAGATAATTGATCTTGAGGAATGAGTTAAACAATAAAAAAAGCAAATGACAATTCTACATTGTTAATTTTCATATTCAAATCATTTTCGGATCCATTTTAGTTACACCCAGTCAATCAGCTGCACATTCATCTCACTTTCTACAACAAACATTTACCTCAGCAGAAGTGGGATGTGTGGGCAGAAGAGAGGGCTGTGATACACTGCAGGAACATCCCAGTTCAGTGTTTCAATGCATGAGCACCAGTCCAAGGGATTTCCTGCAGATATTGGAATATCTCCTCCAGGTCTCTTACTGCACCCCTTTATCCCTTTTCTCTAAATCTGAAGGTGCAAAGATTCAGCTCACCCTTACTATGCATCCCTATATCTTCTTGTGTAGATGAATTTGGCCTTTAACTCCCTGGCAGTAACCCATTTTATTCAGAGACGCCCTCAGCTACCTCACCACAGCTTTCTCTGCAGAGCTCTGGTTGGGGTTTTTCCTCTAGAATATAATCAGCTTATGCTGTTGACATACTCCACAATTTCATAGACCTTGTGTGCCTTGATATCAACTTATCAATAAAATACTTTAATCACAGGAGAAGTCTCAGAAATCACTCTATTAAATGTTTATTCTGCTACATTAAACTATCAGAAGAGAGGAAGAGAATCACTTTGCAGCCAAAAAATTCATGGAGCTGAGAGATTGCAGTCTTCCAGAGGCAGCATGAAACAGGCAATTCAGCCTTTGCTTTCAACGGGAATGAATTAACTTACAAAGCTGGTCAGGTACATCTGTGATGTTGACAGGACCAACCTTCCAATTCCAGATTGTAGCTACTTGAAAACTCATCTGACAAAGTGATCTGGGTAGAGATCTCGCTCATGAGTAATCAGCAACGAGTTTAATATCCCCTGGAGGATGGATAAATGAGTTATCATCCTTCTTTCCCCAAAAATTTCAAAGATATTTTATCTTGACACTGGAATAGCACATTTTAAAATATTTGAAAACTGTACATTAGAGAGAGCTAGTAAAAAAAAGCATTCTGAACTATGAGTTAATTTCCAGGGCTGACAAAATTAAAAAGGGTGGAATTAATCTAAAGGAGACTAATCTGCTGCTGTTTGTTTTTATTGAAGACCCAGGAAAATAAATAGTCTTATGACTACCTTATGAAAAGTGTACTAAAATACCAGGAGCCAGGGAAAGGGGATCCTATAAAAAAGTACATGAAGTTAAAGAAGAGAGAAAGCAAAAACAAACCATTAAAAATATAATATAGTAGGGATTTTTTTATTACAGCTGTTGTAAAGGACTAAGGCAGGTCTATGATTCAGGCTCCATAAAGCAAAAGTATTTAAATCAATGGAAAGGTCTTGTACACTGCCATTAAAGTCTTTGTATCTGCACAGGTTCAGTTACAAAAATGTTTGCAATGGAAGGTTACTTAACTGCCTGAGAGCATTTCTAAGGTGCTTTTAAAAATGCTCTTTGGAAGCTTCAAATAGCACTAAACCTGCAGCAGAAAAACAGCTCTGCTAATTTGGACCTTCACCTTTCTAATATCCTTTTACCTATTTTGTGTGAGCATAACTCATATTAACTTGAAAGACAAAAACCTCATTTACTACACACTGTTAGGGACTGAGTAGAAGAGCGAGCTGTAACTTCCAAACATCTGGTTTGCACATAGCCACTAAAAGCTCATATTGATCCATTTTGTGTGTGGGAGTATTCCTCCTGATCTTAAAGGGCTGTTTAAAATGCATGTGAGTGTGTCTGCCAGCAGCATAATAAAGTGAAGTGAGAGGGGAAACAAACTTTTTTTACACTTGAAGAAAAAGGAATAAAACCACTACAACAGTCCACAAGAGGAATCTGTCAACTTGTATCTTTTGTACAATTTATAGATATAAATGTACCTGGAATATTACCTAGAATCTCAATAACTTCACTGGCAGGATTGCCCTTAGGAGGGAAATCAGAGAAGAACAAATGTTCTTCAAGGACTGGGGACACTAGCTGGGGCAAAATTACAATGCCAAGAGAGAAACCCTAGCCCTACTGCAAATAAATAGTAAACTCCTAGTGCTTTTGTTAATTTAACATAACAACCCCATTCCAAAAGCATGAATGGCAGCAGCAGCATGGCACACCCTTGTCAGAAAGAAGCCAACTTCTCTGTAAAAGTAGTCATTAGGGGAAAATAATAAGCATATAAAAGCATTGCCTTTCATTGCAGTCTTGCATTGAAGGGTATGCAACATAATTCAGATGTAACATTTAAATCTTCTCAAAAGAGCACAATGATCACTCAACTGTGTCTGTAGCCAACAATAGCAAAGAGAAAGATCAGTGTGTTATAAATGTTACAAGAAGTTTTTCTGTTACTGAGCATTTGACCTATTGAACTTTCTTCTGGAAATCAAATGGCTATTTAAAACAGAAAATCTTTTAATGCTTTGTAGTAATTTCCAAGAATCAATAATCAAATTTATGCCCAAGACTATGTGTAATCTCATTAAAACTCCCTTTCTGCCCACCATCACTTTCCTGTACTTGGCTAAAAATTAACAGACCACAAAAACCACTGCATCAAAATGAAGTTCTGCAAATAATCAAAGTGAGCAAGTCCAAGGGCCTGGCCAGGGAATTATCCCAAGGCTGGGACTTGCATGGCAGCCCTTCCATCACCCCTGAGCCACAGGGAGCACAAACTCCTACCCCAAAACACACAGAGCTGGGGGCCTGTTCAGTCCTCCCTCTCCAAGCTAAGGCTCACAAGGCACTGGTCACAAACTTCAAAATCCATTCCAGTGTTTCCCTTTCCTTAAGGAAGCAGAGAGAAGGAACACATGGCGAGCAAAGACTATTGTTTCTTCAGCCATCAATTATTCTGCCAGATGCTGCCCATAGCTCCTGGTTTATTTCCCCCAGAAAAGTGCAGGGAATCAGAAAGGAGCAGTGCCTGGCCACATTCTCTTTCTCAGTATCATGGGGAACAGGGTTAAGAGAAAAAAAAATTATTGACTTCATCTCCAGCTTAGTTCCCTTGTATCCTTCTATGCACCACCTATCATTCCCTAGGAACTAACAACACTGTAACCAGGAGCTAAAGTATTGTAGCATGAGAACAGAAATAACACCTTTAACAAAGATTCCCTACAATGAATGCTATTTATTGACATCCATCTACAGCTTTTGGAATACCCAGTTTAAAGATTTTTCACTGGACATGAAAGACAAAATTTGCAATAGCTCCAGCATTTGTAAGAAATAACAGATTGCTCTGGAGAGAATGTAGTGCACGATTCCAAACAGCAAGGCTGCTGCTGGGGCCCCTGAACTGCCTGGCACTGACTGCTCCAGTGGCCTGCACTGTTCCAACCCCAAACACACCAGCATTTATTACTGCTCACCTTCAGCCAACAGAACTGCTGCCTTTCTCCTGCTTTGCTCTGGGCTGGGCTTTTCCACCCTCAGTGAGGTAACAGCATAAATCAATGTCCCATAAGCATCACTGCACCCACTAAATGGCCAATTAGGAAGCTTAACTGGAAGAAAGACTCACCTCAAAAAGCAACCCTGTGAACCTCAGCTGAGAACCTAGCAGCTTTTTTACTATTAATATTACTCATTAAAAAAATAAATTTGCTGAAACAAATACTCATGACATTTATAAGAATAAATCCTTTTAATTTTCAGAATCTTTCATGGAAAATTTTAAAATTTTTGATACGTTTGAGCTCAGGCTTTAGAAATTAAAATCTTAAATGTTTTAGTTTTACTCTATTTGCAAGTATAAAGTATACTGCCCCCCCGCAAAAAAAAGAAACAGTAAAAAACCAAATTTAAGATCATGTTTTGACAGAGTTCAATAGTCTTTTTCAGTTTTCTTATGTAATTGAGGGGGGCGGTTATTTTAAACTTAAGCATCTCCACTGACAAGGGAAGTTTTATTAAAAGTGAAAGTGCAGAGATGAAAGAAATAAAAGAAAATCGACCACCAATTTAAACCTCAAACTTCAAATATCGACTGCAATTCATAAATAAAGTCTAAGAATTGGACCCAAATTAAAATTCCCTACAAAAAACAGACATCTGAAGAAAACTAAGTAAAATCAGAATTGTGAGCTGCTTTCAAGTGGGAAATTGGAATTAAGAAAAATGTGGTGATATTTTAGGAAAAATTAGACAGTCTGGGGAGGGAAGGCTTTGCAAACAGAATACCTAGTGTCATTTGGGGATCATATGTCAGTTATGAAATTTTTTTTCAAGGTAATGTAATATACCATACAATGTGACCCATATAACATTAACTAATCATCTCAGTTATTAAAATTAATAATTACAAATGTTAAACCAGTGGCCCTTGTCACTCATAAAGAGATAATTGGGTTTTTTCAATCCTGACTAATGCTTACAGAGCTAGATCCAACACTTATTATAGCAGAATTCTGATCATTATTTTCCCTCCACAGAAAAGAAATTGTTGATGAAACAAGACAGAAAAGAGATGTCTGAGCACCAAACTGGGGGCACTTACAGAGCAGATGCAGGAATGCCTGTCCACAGAAAGTGACCTTGACAAAAACTATGAACAAAGCAGAGCATCAGCAGCTGCTGGTTGTGTGAGTCCTGACAAAAAGCTGCAGCAGTAGGTGACCAGGAAGGAACATGTCAATTAGGGTGAGAAGTGCTGCACAGATGGGTTAGGAAAGTGCAGACACATCAAAATCTAAGACACTGTCAGAACAATGTCTTTGTTCCGAATACAAGCACAAGGCTTAGGAGCAAACTTTTAAAGTGTGACACTGTGAAGTGTTCCCAGTCCCAGACCCTCAGCAGCCTGGCTGCCCACTGGTGCAAGACTGCTTCCACTGTTAGAGGGGGTCTGGCAGTGGGAAACACAAGAAGGAAACCTCTGGCACTTAAGAGCCAGAACAACGGGTGGGAGCATCTGTGGGACAGAGTTCCACCGCGATTGTGAATCCGGGAATCAGAAAAGGTAACAGCAAGGTCAGAGCAGGCACAGTGAGATTAAACAATCTGCCATAATTTGAATGAAAAAGGAAGCCTGACTAAATATACCATAAATATACTATACTCTTAGAAAATAACTTGTTGCAGTGAAGGATAATTGCCTGAGGAAGCCTGGGAAGGGAGTGTGTTTGTGGGCATGGTCTCAGCAGGAACCAGTCTGAAACCTCTTTACCCTTCCTCCTTGGGTTTCATATGTTGCGCAAAGAACTGCTGAACAGAAAACACTGCAACTTTGAAAAGCAGACTAGGAAGAAAGATAGGACCAAACTTTAAGGACAAAAATATCTGAGATGAAATGACAGAGCTTCATGTGATTTTTGGATTATCCTCATCTCTCAGACAGATGTCTCAGGACATGGCAGAAGGAATTAATACTTTGACTTCAATACAACAAAAACCCAGAATCTTATACAATTCTAGAGATCAAAATTTAGGTTGGAAGGCAACGTTAGCCTTGAAAGTCTAGATAAAATAGTAAAGCAAGATTTGTGAATCATTAGGGGAGCTTTTTTATCAGGCCAAATATAATTCTTGTGCAAGGTAAACTTATATGACCAGTAATGTAGGGATTTATTCTATGCCATTTATAAGTTCACATTTAATTTTGAAAAAGTCTGAAAGTACTTTTCCTCATCTACCTTCTACTATCAAACCCTCTTTTTTTAAATACATTTTTTGAAGTACAAATACAAAACATTAATGACTTGTGCAATTAAGCATTTGCATCCACATCCTAAGCATTACATTCATTAGAGCTTGGGCCTGGATTTTTTTCTAAAAATGTGAAACAGAACATGAAAAGAGTTTTAAAACTGGGGAGCACTGATATAAGCAACACTATTTTTACAGGCCTGATAACTGAACTCATGGATTGGTGTCATCCAGAGCAGCACACATCTCCCCCCTTGGAGAGGCAGCTTTCCCTGCCTGTGTTTATCTGGTGATGAACACATTCACAGACTACCAGCAGATGATCCTGCAGACTCAACAGAGCTGAACTACTCGAGTGGTTGTGAACTCCCACTGAATCTTACATACGTGGATTGACGTGGACTGGATAAACCTTAAAGTCATAATTATCTCCTACACACAGTGATCATCAGAAAATTATGATTTAGCTTTTTAAAGGTGCCTAAGGTGATTTGGCAAAAAAAAAAAAAAAAAAAAGCACCAAAGTCCTCCAAGAATCACTCTAATTCTAATGATTCTAAGAATGTGATTTTTAATGGAATTCATTATCAAAGATAAGTTAAAAATTCCAATATTTCATTTAAGAGCAAAACCAAAACCATACTTTTCTGCTCAACCCAAACCATACTTTTCTGCTCAAGGGGAAAAAAAATAGTGCAGCCCTTTTTATAACAAACTATTGAGAAATTATGCATAATGTAAAAAAGCAAAATCATTCCTGTTGCCAGATATAAGCTGACACTGGCAAAAGGCTGTTTTACATTTGACAAAATGTGGGAGGGGAAAAGAGAAAAGCCTCGTTTCAGATTCACGGGTCAATTCCAATCGGTCACGATTCCTTTTTACAGCTTTTAGAAAGTTCTCTGTAATGATGGACAAAACCACTACAGGCTCATTATTTTTACTGTAATAGAGTATGGATATTAAAATTTATGAGTAAAATAAAATTGTCCCCAGGCCATAGATCTCACATATAATAGATACTCACTCACTGGGTTCTTTTCACATTAATGAATGCAGAAAATACAAGTTAGGCTAAATTACAGGCATATAAATACAGTGAGATGGTTCAGATGGCACATAAAGTGCAATGTTACGCTCAAAATTATTTTTATTACTAGCACAGAGCACAGATATACATTTCTTCTTGTTGATTATTTCCTCTTGCTTTTGTCTTTATGTTTGCACTAATTAACCTATATTTAAAATTTCATCAGATGGCACTGCAGTTAGGAAAATGTTATTAATGCTTTTAAAAATAAAATTATTTCTCATAGTTCCCTGCTTGTATTTCATTTATAACTGGTTTTTGACAGCAGAGCACTTTAAATGCAAGTCCAGGTATTTTGGACACATACAAATAATACAATCTACCTTATAAAGAGAGTCACTCAAAACTAAATTGTATTTCTCAACTCCAAGATTTAGACTGTTATAATTTAGCTTTGGTATTCTCAGAGAAATACTAAAGTTTTTTAAAAGTTCTTTCTCAAAATAAGTCTTTATTCACATAGCTAGGGGCTAAGGAGATAAGGTAAACTCTGTATGCACCTAATGAAAGGTTAAAATTTCATTCCTCTCTAAGGAAATTTAGGGAGTAAATTAGTTTCAGTTTCTTTTCTAATTTCCTCTTAATACATGTAGGTGTACCCCCTTTGGAGGTCCTGTCAAATGCTTCATTACAGGAAAGACTTTAACAGGGCAAGCTAATTTCTGTATACTATTTTAACTGGGTGTGTGTCAGCTGCATCAAATTTTAGCTTAAAACACACTTGTAGGCAAATAAAGCTGCTGCACAACCAGTTGTAAGCTATTAGCTTTATGAAGACCTATAATTAAGACAAAAATTTCATGGTGGAAATGGGTAAGACTGACATTACAGCAGTAAATCACAACTCTCAACTGCTTGACTCATTTTAGCACCCCTCCAAGAAATTGTTCCCTTTTCTTCCAAATGACTGGAGAATTTAGGAACATTCTAGGTGAGAAAAAAAAACACTTCACCACTCATAAACTTGTAAAACAAAACTATTTTGGAATTCAAAGTCTTATATGTTAGCACAAAAGTCTGCTTAACTTATTAAAAAACATTAATGTAAGTAATACAGCCTAGGAACCATCTTAACTGGGGACAAGTCACATAGACTAGTATGTGTGAAGAGAAATATACTAATTTCATCAATCAGTGGATAAAAGTAGGAAAAATATTAATTACTGAAGAAAAAGAAATTAAAAATCAAAGCAGAATCAACACTATTATAATAATATGTGCATGCCTGGAACTGCCTCAATCCAACTGTTTCTATACAACTTAAAGGGAGAGATTACAGCTTTGTTTGGGGGGGCTTATCTTTTTTTTCTTTTCTTTCATTTTTCTAACAAAGAGAATACAACTAATTTCAAATCAGGATCCAACATCTGAAAGTGAGACTTAGCTCTTCCAGCTGTGTGCAAAAGCCAGAGCCACTTAAACCTCAGCTTCAGAGACAGGGTATGCCCCAACAGATGTATTATTTTAAAACACACATACCAAATGCTGCGCACATCTCACTGAAACAATGCACATTTGAGATTTCACTGTTAGATGTGGCCTAAGAAAAAACAGCCGTGGGCCTCCATGGGATAAAATCAGACGAAAAAGAGTAAAATTTTACCTAATTTTTGTTTATCAAGTCTTATGAGAAGTGTGGAAAAGAGAGGAGAAATTAAGAAGACAAAAAAGCAGAAGAAAGCAACAGAGACTAGTAGTACTATACAAAATAATCTGTACATTCCTGTATGACTGGTACTGTATTAATAAATTCTAATACAGTTACATATCATAATATCAGTAACACTGACATAATAAAGGCAATGGGGGTGAAATATCTCTGTATTTTGTGCTTTGCTTCCAAGAAGGACATTTTCTGAAAGAACCACCCTTAGAGCTGTGTTCTCCTGCCGAGCAGATGGCAGCCCTAGCAAGGTGTCACCAGGGTTCACAGGAGCTGTAAGAACTGCCCTCTGAGCAGGCTGGCAGCCCTTATATTCCTTTTATATCTTGTTTAACTCATAATTGTTTCAAAACTACTCAGACTGAAAGGATTGTTCACAAATTTAAATATTAATGGCATACTATAGCAATAAAATTTTGCTTCACTATAAAGACTTTGCTTGTGTAGAAGGAAGGGTTTGGGTTTTATTTGGTTGGTTGTCCAAAGCTGTTTGAAGAGAATTAAAAGTTCCTTCACTTTCTAAATAATCAGGCTGCAAGGAGGTTTAACTTATCCAACTGCAAAACAGTAATTACTGATGTTCTTACTACAAGAATTTTAATTAATTATTTCAGGAGAGCAAGGCAAACAGATCTTTGCATAGTTAGTGGCTCATTTAATCAAAACCCACCAAGAATATAACAAAAAATCGCTGTCCTACCCAAAAAAAAAACCAAAAAAACCCCACAACCCAACCTGTCTAGGGCAGATAGAAGGGGGACTGCACCAGAAAAGAAATTCATTACTATACACCCTCTAACCAGTTAACCAGCAAGATCCGCACACCAGCATTGACCTCAGGATATATTATACCCAGCCAATTGGGTCCCAGAGGAAAGAATGTCCCACAACCTGGAGAAGAGGTCTCCTGACCAGGCAGGTAGAATCTAACTAGTGCTGGAATCTCCCCAACAATGGGAACACGGGATTCAAGGAAGATTTTTCTCAGAATCCACCTTCCCCACCAGCATGGCCAATCCAGCTACATCCACACTGTTCTCCACAGAACAAGGGCTATCAAATAGTTTCACTCCAGGTGTTCTCTGAAGGCAAAGCAGTTATGTACCTCCTTAGGGGGACTGGAAGGTTTCTATATATTTACTTTTTAGGTAAAAGTGCAGGGACTCTATGAGAGGTGCACTTTTTATTTAAAACCTTATAAAACCGAGATAGCCTGTAACTGAAAGTAAATGTTTTGTATACTGGCTTTTTCTTTGGTTTTATAGGAAAGTTATTAAACATGCATACAGAGATACATCTATTTAAAGTGTTCAAATTGATATGCTTCTCTGTCACCATATGAAAAGAATGAAAGGGTGTGGAATCAAGAATTACAGACTGGATCTCCCCTATTTGATAATGTGTCTTTATTCTCTGCCATTTGTCACATTTCTTCTAAGTCCCTTTATTTTTAATGGATTGGCAATTACTTTTTTTTTTTTTCATTCACAGCTGCATGATCTCTTTTGCTTTTATCTTACCTTTCTTCACCTCCTCTTTGGTTATCTTTTCACTTTATTCTATTTCTTCCAATTAGTGGGAAAAAAACCAACCTGCCAAGCTAAGAGGCAAGAACAAAGAAGAAAGAGCAAAGAAGGATGCTACTAATGTTTTTGCAAAGAGATTTTAAAAAAAGGCATCATTAAAAATAAACCCCAGAAGTTTTGATGTAATCACTCTGAAATATATAAAAATCCATCAATAGATCTATAACTACTCCAAATACTGGATTGGGGTTTTTTTTCATATTTTCCCTTCTGTAGGATTACTCTGTTTTCTTTTAAACCACCACTGGCAGTCACTAGGTTTCTCATGAAGATTGTTTTCAGACAGAAAATCTGAACCATACAAGACAGTCCATGAGAAAAAATGCAAACCAGCTATACCAAGACCCCAATGCTGCTGTAAGTATGAACAACCTTAGGCTTAAAGGACTCTGAAAAATATATCTAGCATTTATAAATAATAGAAAAGCTACACAGCATCCTGAGAAATCATCTGGTCCATTTCACATCTCAAAACACATTGGACATTGAGCTGTTTGACGCATGCTTTTCTACCTGCTTTGTTAAACCATATGTGATGGATAACCCAGACTTTCCTGTCTGACAGATTATCCCTGTAGACAGAAAATCTCATTCATGTCTGGGACAGGCAGTCCAAACTACCCTATGGATAACAAAAGTGGCACCACAAGCCTTCCAAAGTACAGCATAGCCTAGCCCCGAGACCAAAAGCTTCACAACCATGGTACTAATTGCCAAAATCTGTGCAAGTGCATGGACCCTTGGCCAGACTTGCTGCTATATCTCATGGATCACTGCCCCAGCCAACATTCTGAAAGTTCTTGACCTTCTTTATTAGGTTAAGTATTCTAGTATTCTTCTTTTAAATTTTCAAATCAGATTTTCAAACCTGACATTATTTCTGCATCTCCCTTGCTGTCTCTGGTTCATGGTCTTTCTTGAAGTACAGTACCAAAATTAGCAGTCCCATAGCTGAAAGTCTTACCAGCACTCAGATGAAAGAATTCCCTTTGCTCCTTTAAAAGTTTTCCTATCAAATAACACAAAAGAAGAAGCTATGGTTGATTTTCTGTTACTAACATGAAGACATAATTTATCATTAGAAAATTACTTCTCCCTACCCCAAGATACCTTACAGAGATAAGGAAATAAAAATTAAAAAGGAGAGAGAGACCCACATCAAATACTGCTTTTTTTTTTTTTTTATTGAACAACTGATCCTTTGCAGACTCATTCATGCATTATGAATGTTCAGATAAGCAAAGGGCTTTTCCTCTCCAATTTAAGATAGAATAAACAAGCTTAAGGCAGGTTGGTGCACTCAACTGCTAAGCTACTCATAGTCCCCAAACATTTTAGCAATTCGACGCTCTCACCTTTTATAAAGGGCTATGACTTCCAAGGTCACTGAGGACTGAATGGAGACTGGTAGATTTTTAAGTGCTATTGTTCAACCCTAGTCCTGAAGAAGGCACATCTGCCAGAAACTCACAATTTCAAAGAGGGAAAAGCCTTGGAAAAATTATTTGCCTTCAACTTTACATATCCTGCATACAGACACAACTACAATCTCAGAGAGAGCACTAGCAATTTACATGAATTGCAAATATCCCATTTCTTAATAAATAAAAGATCAATACATCCTTTGAAATCATCCTTACATCCTGTCTTTTACTAACCCTTTACCCTTAGAAGCTGATGTTACAAAACAAGGTAACTTCTATTTCATCATCTTGTATGCAGAACGGAAGCAGAATCTCTCTTTCATTGTTATGGACAATGGGACTCAGTGCAGTTTCCTGGGTATTTAATAAAGTGTGCTCTTTTCTTTCAGGCACAGTAAAAACATTACAGTCTTTCTTTTGTTTCCTTCTGCTTTTCCTGACACTTTGTAAAGATTAATGAACACTGCTGTTTATGTACCTTATCCCTGAAGAAGCATGATCTTCAAGGCAGATATGAAATGGAAGTCAGGAACTCCTCTGTACCCATTAGTTTTATATTAAGTTAATCTGTTGTGGCTTTCATTGGTAGTGGTTTGGGGTTCTTTTCTAATTGTAATTAACTATCTGAATACAACTGTTAAGGGGGTTTATTTCCATTACCTTTTACCATGAAGTTGCTCTTTCATATGCAAACAGAGATCATTTCTCAGAGCACATAGAGACTTTTCACATTTCCTGAGTGCACAGCTGGTGCATCACTCACTAACCATCACAGACAGCAACACTGTAGTAAATTGGTATTAAATTATTCACCAAGCTCTGCGTAAAAGAAAGTTTAAATATCTTTCTGGAAAATGCTATTAATACCTAAAGAACCAGGCATATGAAGAAAAACCTGCTGAACACATCTCTGTGCACATACCCAACAATTCTTCTGTTTCAGCAAATGAAGTCCCGAGATAGCCTGCAACTGAAAGTAAATGTTTTGTATACTGGCTTTTTCTTTGGTTTTATAGGAAAGTTATTAAACATGCATACAGAGATACATCTATTTAAAGTGTTCAAATTGATATCTTCTGATTTTATGTAAAAACAAAAATTACTCCACTGCTTTTACTACTGCAGTACTAAAGCACTCTTTTCCTCTCTTCTGCAGTATCAGAGAAAAACCCTGAACACTCAGTCACATATCTGTATCATAGGCCAACTTTCAAAATTGCATCTCACAAAAGTAGTCAACTGTTAAAAGCTCTGAAATATTTTTAAAATCTACAAACATACAAGTATATGTTGCCTGAAATTACTACAGCAATAACCACAAAATTAGGAGATAAGATCACATAAATAATATTGCATTTCAGAACATAATTTTTAACAACCTCATTTCGACTTGCAACAGGCTATTTTAATTTCTCTAGACACAATTTTTCCTTATTAGTACTCCTTCATTGCACAAGCATAAAGTCAATAGGAGAGGTATTCCTGCCTCATCCCCATAGTCCTCCATTCCTCTCATTTTGTTTCATAAGTTGAAGGTATCAGGGCCCCTCTGAGCCAAAATTTCACATGAAACAAAAGGAGATACAAGAAAAGAGCTTTATGCAGCCAGTTCCCCCTCTCTTCCCTGTCATGTGTGGGGGAATATTTATTCAGTCTGTTATTCCTTGTCTCTCTGGATAACAAGGCCTTCATTGCTTTCCTTTACCGTGAGAGATGAGAGCTCATTTTCTGAGAAACTAATTTTGAAATGACTTGTAGATGCAGTAATTTAAAGCAGGAAAAAAAAAAAAAAAAAAAAAAAAAAAAAAAAAAAAAAAAAAAAAGCAAGGCAAAGTTATGAATAGGCATTTTGTAATTTCCATTTTCTCTTCATGATAGATTCCTTTCTCATGCGACGTGAAAGACAGAAACCAGAGCTCATTGCCACAGTGCAGTACAAGCTCTGACTGAGAGCATCACGACTTTGCCCTGGACAGGGCAGAGACAATACTGCTTATTAGCACAAGTGAGATTCATTACTATAACCAAAGCAGCAACATCCCCTACTCATAAATCCACAGGTAATCTTACATTGTTATAGCTGCAGTGCCTGGGCTTCCTTTTTGTCACTTATAAAAATAGTTTTTATTACAGTCTATTCTGGGTGAAGGTCAAGTGAGAGAGAGACAGGATTGGAAAGTGAAATCTTTTAAATGGAGACAGCACATAATGCAGATTCTTTTAGTACAAGTTCTCTTGCCTGCAGTATAAGCCTTGACCTGGAAGGCCCCTGCATCTTGAGCATTTCAGGGCTTGAAATAATTCAGTCTATATGCAAGAATTTACAAAAGATGTTTCTGACCTCAGCCGCACAACCATTTGTTTTAATAGATGGGGATAGCATTATAGGCTGGTTTAGATTAGAAGATTCCCATCCTCTGCCATGGGCAGGCACACCTTCCATCTGTCCAGGTTGCTCAGAGCCCCATCCAGCCTGGCCTTAACACTTCCAGGGATGGGGCAGCCACAGCTTCTCTGAACAACCTGCGCCAGGGCCTTACCACCCTCACAGGGAAGAATTTCTTCCTAATAGAGAATGGATATCCACCCTCCTTCGGTTCAAAACTATTACCAGTTGGATAGTTCTCTTTCAGAGAACAGTTTACACTAGGGCTTACTCTGTGATCACCAGACTTTGTCCATTAAAGAATGGAAGAATGACTTGACAGGCTATGAAAGACAAAACTTTTCTCTATTGCAGTTCTATTGTTCAGTTCTCTAATTTACAGATCACAATAGTAGAAAAGGTAATTCTGTTCAAACACAAAGAAATGTGTTAAATTGTCTGAAAAAAAAATTAAGTATTCTACAGAGAAAGAGAAAGAGGCCTCTGCTTGTCTTCTGAAATGGTACCTGCTTTTGAAATAGCCACAGAGGAATATTAAGTGAATCAATATAACCAGTACATTTATCTGAAAGAGTGGGGACAGCCAGGGTCAGAATTATTACCGATGTGTTGCTAATACACGAAAAACAGCAAAAGAAAAACGTTGATTGATTGCTATGAATATCTGGCAGCTGTAGCTTTTGAAGCATGAAATACACTAGCATTGTATTCTAATGTCTTTGATAATTTTTCAGAACTGATGCTTGTCTTCTGAGCAAGGCATATTATTTATTTACTAAGAAGTCACTGGCTGTAAAAAATTAAACATGTAGGAAATAAGCTGACCTCCATTTTTTCCGCAAAATGACATTACTTTGAAGGACAAAGGAAGAAATAACTTACAGTGTTAGCGAATGATACAGGTCTAATTTCATGTTCATTGTCCAAATACCTTTGCCCTTTACAGGTTATTAACTGTAACAAGCTCCTGGGTGAATTTATTGCATCATTACACAGCAACTATAGAATATTTCTAGAAGAAAAACCTGCAGTGAAAGAGCAGCTCTGTTAAAAGGAACATTTTTGAAATACAATGCCTGGTTGGTAAGAGTCATTAATAGAGTCTCTTCAGACCAAGTCTTCACATGTACCATAAAGGTTCTCAAATGCCATAGTTTTAACTGTGCTTACACATTTATGTCTTAATATTTTTTGCTTTCCCCTATCATTCCCTGTGTATAACTGACCACTGAAGAAAATAAACCAAGTGATTTTATTCTTCTCTGATGATTCAATGTATACTGGTTAAAAGGCATCGAATAGAAACACTATTACAGGGATTTAAGCATTCTGAGCTGAAACGATGGTTCTTTTCAAAAATTTCTGCAAGCATCTCAAAAGAAGGAAAAAACTATATGGGAAGAATGACAGAGTCAGATAACCAGCAAGAGTAGGTGCTGCAGTCACTGTCATACCTAAAGTAACAAAGATATGAGGAAATAGCAGTAACTCCAGTTCCTTACACTCAGCAGGGTTAAATGCAGGGTTAAAAGAATTTTGAATCAGTAGAAGGACCCCCAGTTACAAAGACTTTTTTTTTTTTTTAATTGATGAGGACTCTGCTTTTATTTCTAAGATTTGTACTACAAATAAAAGCGTGATTAGTGTAACAGAATTTTGAATTATGAAACAACACAAATTTTATTCCAGTACAAAACTGGCAATGTCTCTGTCAGGTTGTTAGCCTTACCGGCACTTAAAGCACCTGTCCGCCCTTTTGGTATTGCTGACTAAAATTTGCATTCACATTATAGGTAATCCAGACCCTTACACAGCTATTGTTCCTGACCTCTTCCGTGCCAAAACTCGGAATTATCTGACCTGAAATTAATGGTGCTTTTAACTGCTTGGCCCAGGTAACACCTCTTGTGCTTGCCCGTTCTGTCTGCAAGAAGGGAAAATGTTTGTAGACCCTCATTTTCTGCCCATAGCTCTTCCACTATCGATGAAAGGATGGACAACTCCCACAATTTATGGTGCAGAAATCTGTATGGCTCAGCTTTTTTTGAGAAGAAAACAAAATGTCTGTGCAAGGCATTCACATAAATCCTGCAGAGCAGGATAAGGCAAAACTGGTGATGCACTGTTCAAAAGGGCACAGCTTCTCTGTGTGTTTGCCAATACAGAGACCCTGTTAACAGTCAGGTCTGGAAAACCATCACCACAGCAAAGTCCATGGGGGTAAAAAAAAACCACCTCTTAGGTGAGATAACAAGGCAAAGGCTCCAGCTTTTTAAAAAGCTGTCATCCTTCAAGCTCACCTTTAAGGGCTCTGAAGGGACAATGTCAAAGCCAGATATCTCAGATGTGCCTCTTGAGTCCTTGCTCTGTAATCAGCAAAGATTTATTTCCAGCTTATGTGGTCTCTTATGCTGGCACAATAAAGCACAACAGCACTCATCTGAGTATGAGTAATTCTCATGCTTCTACCTCACCACCTACTTACAGCAGTGTAAGAGAGACCCTGGGTGGGATCCAGAGTGGTTCACATTCATGAACTCATATCAATATATTTTAACCTTCTTGGTACCTTCTGAATCTTGTTTAAACATATGAGATTAGACTATGAGGCTAAACAGACATGCACAAAAGAAAAAGAAAAATGATAACGCAAAATAGGTTTGTTTCAAAGGAAGAAACATACATTTTGGCTTGTAGCACAGATGCAGGATAGCTAACATTAAGCTTATGCATTTTTTTTTCTTTTTCTTTAAAGTTCTGCACACACATCACCTGTGCTGCCTCTCTCTTGAGGAAACCTGACACCTGTGTAGGTAAAACAAATTTCATAAATTCAATCCTAACAGCTAAAATTGCAATCTTCATTATAACCTCTACTAGCTTCCTGACTTTTCATTGTGAGAGGAGAATCAAGACAATTAGTATCATAGTGGGATTTTCCCTTTAGTTTGATAAGACGTTGCTCAGGCAGGATGGCTCCCTTGCAATAGGAAAACTTGGCAGTCATGGCATGACATGAAAACAACGAGGGCACCCAGCTGCTGACCTGGGCATGCTACAGCTCCTGGGACAGCCCTTTCCCAGCCTCATTCCCTGAAAATATTTCAGTAGTCACTGAAAATGCCCACCACAGCAGATTTCAGTGTCCTCTAGGACACAGAGCAGCAAAGCTAATCATGTGCAGAAGAAGGAAACCACACACTTTGTATAGGACAGCTCTGAGGCCTGTCAAATAGCTTGCTGCTGACACCAGTGAAGATCTGCAAGGCATTTGCCTTCAGCTCAGTCCCAGCCAGAGCCCCACAGGAAGCCAGGGCAGGTATCTGCAAATGTATTCCTGCTCTTTCAGAAGTTGCAATACCAAACCACATACCCAACCTGTGAACAAGGCTGTACCTTCCTCAGCCTAAAGGACCCTTAAAGAAATAAGGCCAGCTTTTAAGAAGATAATTTTTACTGAAAAGTCTATTAGAAACAATAGGAAATCACAAAAAACAACTCTCATTTTCTATCAGTTGCTTTCCTTGCCTTTTTCAGAGAGCAGATTGGAACAAGATTCACACCCAAATCCCATCCCGGTTCTTCCTTTTCTTCTGAGACTAGGAAACCCTCACAGGATTTAGACAGATTTGAAGCTGCCCTTGTGCCCTGGTAGTACCACAGAATAATATTCAGGAATTTGAATTCACAGCTTCTCGAAGTATTCAGGCGTAAATGACAAAACAAAACACAAGATAAAAAATAGGGCTCACCTCACTTCTCACACTGTCTTCAAGAGGAGGATTGTAGTTTCATAAATAGCCCCATATTTCCCTGTTCTGATGTTCATGGGAAAACATGTCTAAAATGATTCATGAAGGATCATAAGTTTTATGACATTTTAATCTAGAATGATCAGTTAAAAAATTGAAAATTTAGGAAGCCGGTCTTCTCCAGGCAGTGACTCCCTTATTTCAATATCAGCAGTAGATCCTTTAGATACAAACAGCCTAAAGCAAAAACTATATTAGCTTTTAATTAGAAGATATTTTTGTTATTTTGGGCTGTACAAGTATACTAGAAATAAAATCATCTTGTGTAAGGTTTTATTTTGTTGTTTTGTGGTGGCTTTATCCTGGCTTTTAAATGCTTAGTTGTTGTTGTTTTGTTTGTGTTTTTTTTTTAAATAATAGAAAAAGTTATAATTTCCAGAAAAAGTTTGATACTTATTTCATTTGCTCTAATTTCACATCTCTGTAATGCCTCAAGGCATATCTACAATCTGCAAATTGTTCTTTAAGTGTGGAATTCGTTTACCAAAGACAGCAAACTGTAATTTACATTTGTGTAACTAAGAGCTAGGTATATCTGCTAGTTTTTAATGGCCTATCAGACTTATTCTAAATGCTATTAAAATGACAAAGTAAAATAAACCAAAACAAAATGGATAATTCCTCTGTCTCAATCTGCACATTACAAGTAGATATTCCATAAAATATATTTATCAGCACTGTGACCAGCTATAAAACATCGTCAGTGCGGAATGTTTATGTACTGTAGCATAGTAAAATTGTCCCCCTGTTAACTCTAAATCAGCTTCTTCATTGGTGCTTCTTCACCTGCAGGCTTGCTCAAAGGGAAATGTCATTTATGATGTCTGGAATATCATTTTTGCTATGAAGGATGTCACAGTTGAATTGCAACTTCTCATAAAGGTAAAAATTGCTGGATTTGATATTAATAAATCTTAGCGACAGAGTACAGCAATATTTAGCTTTTGCTTTTTTTAAAAAAATGGTTAAATTTAAAGTGAACAGCTCAAGACCTGTAAACTTTGGTTTGATTAATATAGTGTGTTGTCTGCATAGTGCAGCTATAGGGATTGATGCTGTTGCCTCATCAGATCTCATAAACAAGAGAGAGCCAGGGCTTATCTCCAGCAGTGTGTCTTCACCACGTAGTCTGGGTCACTGTCAGCTTCATCCAAACATCTGAATTAGCTTAGGCCAAATGCAAGCTAAAAGCAAAAGCATAACCTAGGCCACTGCCTTGCCATTATTTCCCAACTCAACCAACGTTTAGGATACATTGCCAATACTGATCAGATGGAAATAGATTATAGGGTTTACTCCCTCCCTCCCTTCCTCCCTCCTCCCTCTCTCCCTCCCCAAAGCAGAAACTAAAGCATAAGGGATCAAAAAAACTCCTCTACATAACAAAATACTCTTTGTGATCCTGAACTCATTTTTGGCAGCACTGCATTTTCTCTGGCATTTTCCATGCTCTCATTGGGAAAACTAAAATTCAGCAGTAAAGAAAGCAATCTGTGTCATACAGTTGCATAAACACCAGCTTCGCAAAACTAACAAGTTAAAATGCTCTTTAATGCTGCATTGACAACAGAAAAACTTCCAGTAGCAGATCCAGCTGCAAGCTGACACCTCAGTTTTCACAGTACATTGAACCCTTGAGGCTTTCTATCAATAATTCTTTGGGAAAGAAGTCAAGTTTTTTAATTGAATCAAAAAATTTCCCTTTATTTTGCATCAATTGGAACTAGCAATTGTAAACAAATACTTTAACTATCATAATTATATCATAACAGTAACAGAGCCTTAATTCTTTAAAATCTTGCCTTTTTCAGTCATCACATACTTTTGGGTACTAATTTTCAGCCTTAGTAACCTTCCCTTCCTTTTCCCCTTCTTTTTAATAATGAACAATATCTTGTTACTCTTTCTTCCTCAAAGCCCAATGGATAGAAATTATTTTAAGCTATATAGTCTCAAGTATTTTTCTAGTGTGGTATAATAAAGCTAGCTTCCCTTTCTACAGCAGTAACAGAAAGTTCTCTAACAGAGAACACGTTACTCTGTGCAAGTAGTATAAAGAGCCAGACACCTTTGATTTAAAGTGAAAGTATTTCAGAATTAACATCTTCCTTGAAAATGAAGTTTACCATTGACAATACATCCATTTATTTCTGTGTCTTCAAATGAAGTCCTGGATATTTGAAACCTAGACCTGCTATGAATTGCCCAAGTCAAGGAAGAGAATTCATGGGCCACCCTCATTAGCCAAGCTCACCTGCTTAGTGTTCATTCACACTTCCACTGGCTGCCTCCCAGAGCTGCCTTTGGACACAGCACATCAAGACTTACACTGTCTTCAGTGCAGTGAGTCACAGCCATGAAAAAAAATCACTGAAAATGGAGCTGGTTCCACCACTGACTTCTGCACAGTGAAAACGAAATGTAGTTATTAAATATTTAACACCAATATGACAAAAAGTGTAAAAGGTTACGTTAACAATCCTGATTTTTGGAACTTCCTGGTAATTTTTAGGGATTTCATGGGAATAGGGTAGGGGCTTTTTTGTTTGATCATAAAGGAATTTCAAATACAAAAAACTTGCGGCCATAATGCTAAAAAAATTATTTTAAAAAAAATTTTGAAATATTTTTGAAATTATTATTTTGAAAATAATGTGGAAATAATTTCAAAACCAAAAAAAGTCAGAATTAGCCATATCATCTTTCTCTTTCTTTCCTAAAGCTTTGTTACATACATAACTAAACTCGTCACAAAGCCTTGCATCACAGTTGCACAACATAGATCTATTTTAGCTAGGAGGACAAGTTCTGACAGAAAACTGCATAAACTAAGAGTAAAGGGTCAGTAAGTTTAGAAAACCTCTACTAAGGTGGAGCTCTGAATTCTCAAAACCTTTCATCACTTTTATTAGCTTAGGTAAGAGGAGAATACAGGACCACTACTACTCCCATTACAGACTCAAGGCACAGACCTGGGGTAATAGCTATAGTTTATCAAAAGTGAGCCTCCAGCACTTTCAAAAAAAAAACAAAAAACCACAAAACAAACAACTTACAACCTCCCAAAACCCCAATCAAACAAACAAAATATTCTGGGTACAGATACAAAAGAGATGGAGTTCAGAGCAACCAGAATTACATTTTTTTTTGCAAATTTTCCTTGATTGGCCAGATGGAAAGGTATCTTTTCTAGTTGAACAGAGCTTTTTACTCTGCTTTAAAGAAATTGCTTCATTTCTTTTCCAGTCTCACGTAGTAATCCGAAGGCATCAGTCTAGCATTTTTTACTAAATTAAGAAGATAATTTCCCATCTTTTTAACACAGGAAATAGCATTTCTGTGAACTGAAAATTTCTACAGGACAATGGCAATAATCATTTTTCCCACCAAGAGGCTGCTCCTCCTGGCTCCCAGGTGCTTTCAGGGATGAAGATGTCCCTGCTAGAGCCACGCTTGTTCCAGAGGGGCACAAGGGAAAGCGTGGCAGGTTCCCTGTCAGGCTGCACCGTGTTCCCCATGCCTTTACTTCTGTCCTGATTAAAATTTTATGTGACCTTTTCACAGCAAACACCATTCACTATGCCCAAGCAGGCAGAAATAACCATCTGGTATTTCAAGCCATGATCTTCTCCCAAGAGCCTGAACTGGAGCACTCCCAGTTCTACACCAGCATTTCAAGCAGCAGGATCTTACCAAAGGAAGTGTGGGCATCACTTTTTCCTCTTCACTGTTTTAGTTCACCTCATGTAAGTTTTCATATCACACTGCTTTCTCTGGTCACTTGGATTTTTTAGGTGCTAATGAATTTTTCTTGGCCTTCAGGAAATTCCCTGCGAGTCTCAGACAGATTAACCTCAAAGGCTCTTGGCTGGACAAATGAAGCCAGAATGGTTCACCAAGTTGACTGTACCAGATATAATGCTGCAAAAAATGAGCATTGCAAGGTTGCACCAATTAGACAGTTATTAAGAATTTTTAAAAAAATCTTCCTCTGGCTACAGAGGTATATTCTCTTCTGTAACTAATGGACTGTCATGACCACCTATTTTATAGCGAAGGAATTATTTTAATTTAGTAGTCATTCACAGGTAGACTGATAATTTCTAGCTTGAATGTGGTTTATTTATTAATATACTAATTAAAGTTAAGGCATAAATGCTAATTTTGAGAAGAGGAAGAATTACACAGGGAGAAGGAGAGCTGGATGTTGGTCAAAATGCTCAAGTAAATTTTAATGTTAGCAGACTGAAAGCAATTACATTGTCAAGGTCTGTGCTGGAAAAACTACTTTGTTTCTTATTTTCATTTGAAAAAGTCCCATCTGTCACATTTTCTGTGGTTTTTTTTCTTACAGGTACTCATAAACTATGAGCTGTGATGCAGCTTAGACCTTCAGCACTCACAGTACTCCTCTGTGACCTTTTCAGTCACACCATTACACTGATGAATTAATCCAGAGCACAACAATGCAAAGGAAACTATTAAGGCAGGCATATAAGGTCATAAAAATAATTAGCATGCAAAGTATTACATCTATGACTTGGATTATTGAATCTGATATCAGGATTCTTCAGATCTGCAAAGTGCTGCAATACATAACCAGCTTATGTCCACATACACACAAAGGAACATTGTATGGGAGGGTTTAATTAAAAAATCCCATTACCTGTAGTGCCAGTCCAATGCCAAAGTGCTTTGTACTCATTCTAGATCAGGAACAAACTTCCAGACATGAACTACCTGCCCTAACTCCATCCACTACCAGAAACAAGGTATTTCAGCAGCAACAAAGTCACCAGCAATATGTTAAAATAGATTTTAAGATAGCTTAATAAATAAATAAAATATTGTGAAGCATGAAAATTGGCTTCCTATTTATTCCAGGCCCTAGGCAGATCTGATGGATCTAAGCCTTTGCTGTATTGCAACAGCATATTCAGAGTGTGCCCACAATTTCTCAGGCAAAGCAAAAAATGTAGCTCTCCAAAGATTTCTTATGAGGTGTATCATAAGTCAGTTGCATTTACTTAACTAGCACATTTTCAGGAATGTTGAGCTTATGATCTCCATGATTAATAGCAATATGCCTACAAAATACAAAGAAAGGAAATTAACTGCTTTGTCCCTGGAGAGTCGCTGGCTTTACCAGATAATTAAGAAATTCTGCCTTTTTAGCTTATGATTAGCTGCAATCAAAAATATGATCTTTATTATCCTGCTTTTTATTTTTTCCATCAAGACTTCTGCAATAGATAATGAAGACAGCAAAGAAAAGAGCAGAGCATTCCAAGAAAATGAGTATATACAAGGCAACAGAGCACAGAAACATCCTTGTCTATTCCAGAAAGAAGATCTAAATATTGTAGTATTTTAATAACTACTTTTAACTGCACACAGAACTCTAAGAAAAGATTGTACTTCAAAATCAATCTTCCAGGAATCAATTTTCTGGCATATTTTATAATCCACATGAAATCTAAATGCAAGAGTTGATTGGGAGATGAAGTACAGGTGGAAATGAGGTCAATAAAATAAACTTGAAACATAAAATACTGTATGAAAGATTACTATTTGGACTGTATGTCCAAATGCTTAGATCTTTGCATTTTTCCTGTACCAAAGAACATGCTTCACTTTCAGATTTCAGCAATTCAGGTTGTTGGAGGTTAGTTCTTTTCAAAAAGCTATTGCTGCAAAATGCAGCTCACAGAGTACAATAGGGAATAAGCCTTTGTTATTGTTAATGTGTTTCTTGCTTCAGGGAAGACACTTAAAATTCTTAGTTCTCAAGCATTACTTAAATTGGTGACAGAAAGACATTTTAATTGTTTTCAAGACTGGAACATAAGATTTTAGAATCTCTAAATGTAACATCTCTGTAGCTGGAGGTATGCATTATTTAACCAGAGCAATAGTTCTCATTAAAACTTAACTTAGTTTTTCAGCTTTCTCAAAACATCTGCTACTCATGGGATCTGGTTTTGTAATTATAATAAACAAAATTTCTCCTGATGCTCCTTTATTGCAAAAACAAAAGGTTTCTAGGATTTCTTCATAGCTTTGATAAACTAAACCTTATTGCAACAGAAATAATTAGTAGATATTTGTTATTTTACATCTATTACTTTAAAAGTTGATGCCACAGCTCTTAACTTAGTTACCATAGTGCTTAGCATTTGGAACAAAACTCTGGCGATCATGTCTTTACAGAGGTTTAATGAAAACAACTTCTTTTGAAATTAATACATGACGAGTCACAAGCATAATCTGAAAGCTGTACATGTGCCAGGGATGCAGAGGATACAGATGTCAAAACATTGAAAGATTTGGGACAGTTTGTAATACTTGACAACAAAACTATTTGAAAAGGATTAAATACTTTGGAAAGAGGTATCATAAGCATTTTTTATAGGTTTTGATACCGATTTTCCGGATTAGTAGGTTTGTCAGCTTGCCAAAAATATAAAATACAAAATATAGTGCTGATCTCATGACCAAGAATTGTTGTGATCACAACATAGAAGTTTCTAGAAGATACATGCCAGGCTGCTTTTTTACCCCAGAACTGATTTACAGCAAAAGAAATTTACAGCAAAATCTGTGAGTTTTGGACAATGCTCTCCTTCATTTTGCTAAGAATAAAACTGAAAACCAGCATCCATGCTAGGGAAATGATAGGATAAGTGTGTAAATGTTGATTCTCAACAACACAATTTCCACTCATAGTACACGTCCCCAGTTTCAACCAAGGTAACACTAAAAACCATCCAGATGACATTCTGCCTACGTAGTACCTGCACAGCTTAGGTAAACTGATCCTGACTGTGGAAAAGGACAGGAATAAGAAGGTATTTCTGATAGGAAACACATCCACATGGCTACTGGCATATTCCAGTGCCTCTAGACTGAATCTTCAAGGACCACAAACCAGCAGACAGACCCACATCTATATTGGATGGAAATTTCCTATCATTATCTTTTAGTGAAAAATGAGTTTTGATGAAACAGGATAAAGTGTTTTGCTAAAAACCTTCAAATACAAAGCTAATTGAACTTCTCCAAATGAAGGGAGTTTTACCATATTTTCATTTGTTTATCTTTTTTTTTTTTAACAGCATTTGAAACTGCACATCTTTTAATCTCAAACTGAGCTCCGTCAATTCCTTCATCTGTACTTTCCACTGATAAATAAGGTTCCATCTGGGCTGTAGAAGTAGATGAGGAGGGTGCAGTGAGACTGAAAGCTTCCAGCAACCAATTGCCCTGAAATGTGCTCTGGTCTCTGAACACTCTGGACCTAAGCAGATAAGAAACCTGCTGAGGCAATAATCACCTTTTTTTTAATTATTTCCTTCTATTATGCTTTCTATTTCCATCCTGGGTCTCATCCCCAAGCCACAAATTTATACCATTTATTTTCTATTTCATTTTATAGACAAATATGCTATTCAGATTTAAATATTCTGCCTTCCTGAGGCGTCTTGGTAAATATCACATATGCCATATAGCAGTGTTAAAACAGCTTACATACGGGCTTTTAAAGTGAATTAACAGATACAAAACTATGACAAAAAGATAAAGACAAAAAGATAGCACTATACTGGTTAAAGAGGCACAGGATTACATTTCCATAATTATCTGGGTCACAGAGGCTGTATCCACACAGTCTAAATCTTGGAAATGCTGAAGTCACCTTAAGGAATAGGGTCGGAAAAAATCATAAGCATCATTAACAGATTCAGGGGACAAGAACAAAATGTATGTGTTGCTTGTGCTGCAGATGTGATGAACAGAAATCCAGCAGAAAGTTTCATGTTTTGCACTGAGACTGAAATAGAGCACCACTAGAAGACTCTTTCTGCTTGGCCTCTCTCACTCCTCCCACCAGGATCAGCCACCCCACCAAGAGAACTGAAATAAAAAGGTTAGGTGGACACTTTGGATTATATTTAGTCATTGCCTAGTCATTATCTCCAGTTCATCTTCTCCTTCCAGTAAATCTCTGTTAGCATGGCTGAACCAAACTGACACCCCTCAAGCCTTTAGACCCTCCCCAAGGTCTAAAGGAGCTGAAACACAGCAGAAACACAGAAGCAACCACAGCACAGAGGCTGCCTCTACACCAGAAGCACCACAGTGGGAGTTGAGGTAGGGGGTCATCAAGGGCTGAGTGAGAACATCACCTGACTTGGGTACCCCGGTAGGTTGGTACTATTTCTCTGCCTCAAGGCCTCATGTTCTACCCAGATTTCATAATTTGAAGATTTCCTAATCCTGTGGTACTTTTCTCTACTTTATGTGTTGAGGCAGGTGAACAAACTCTTAAAACTTGCCTGGTCTGTTAAGTGTAAATAGAATTGCAGTATGACACATTTAACCATACATAAAAATACACCTTCAGTGTATTTTTTAGGTGTTGGGGGGGGGGGGGGGGGGGGGCCACGGTGTTTGTTCATTTCTTTTTCATTTCTTTTTCAGTTTTTAAGGTATTTATATTAAAAAGTTTAAATCACTTGGAAGTTAAGCCAGAACTTGTTCTCCTGCCCCCAAACAGAAGTCTGTCTTTTTCTCCAGCAGCAGTCACAACTTCCTCAGGACTCCCTCTGCAGAGGTATCAGAAAGCTGATTTTACCTGTGCACACATGAAACCTGCTGCTGCCCTGTGCACAGGGGCCACCAGGAGTGCAGGGACTGTCCTCCCCAGCCACTGCTGCCAGTGATGCACACCCATGTCTTCAGCAGCACCTCTCAGTGCTGAGAGAAGGGTTTGGACACGGCTGCCCAGGATGCTCCTGGTGGAGTGTCCAAATCTTACACAGAGACTACAATGAGGTTTTTGTGAAGGCTGCCTAGAGGTTAATGAAACATCATCTTTTCATGCAAGCCACTAAAGATAAGGATTTTGTTTGTTTATTCTTTTTCCATTTATTGAAAGCTGAGTAGATGGTAAATCATGTTTGTACCAAATTGTTATTAGCTGTTGAAAATTACTGTTTGGGTTTTTTTCTTTAACAGCTTAAACCAATGTCAAGGATAAAAACAGAATAAAAAATGGTTATGCATTCTTTCACATTCAAGTGAAGAAAATTATTTTGCACAGCAAGTATTGAGATCAATTAAAATCCTTTACTTCAGATATAATTAACAAGCCTCACAAGCATAAAGTGATTTAATTTCCTGTATCAAACCAAATGCTGCTTTCTGTCAGTAAATGACTATTCTCTTACAGCACTACACATTAATAATTCATCATTGCTGTACATTCAAACAGATGGGACTCAATGAAAACTTCTAATGAAAACAGCATTAACTTACATCCAGCACGTAGAATATTTAAAGGAATAGTACTTTCCTAAATCTTAAGTTTTTCATTGCACAGTTTCCTAATTAGAGTTAAATTGTTGCATTACCAAAATAAACCAGCCTTTACACAGGGTGAAAAACATAAAAAACAATCTAATACAATTATATAAAATAAAAACATATAAACCCAAGGCCTACTCCTTCTATAAATAACCACAAAATAATTTGAGAGTTTATGCTTACAAATATTTATCTTTGTATTTGATTGAACTTTGATGAGGTTCAATTAGTCTGGCAAGTGACATGCACACTCTAGGATTTCACTCTCTGGCATGGGAGTAGAAAATTAGCACATAAACCTCTCAGAGCCACGTGATCCAGATCTCAGTCACTCACTGCCCCGCAGTGCGGAACAAGGCTGCAAGACCAAAGTTACTGCAGCTCACTCACTGCCAGAGAGAAGAACCCTTTTTCTTCCCACCACCTCCTTTTTTAGTTCCCCATTTCCTTTTAAGATCTCAAAGGAGAGAAATAAAATGGGAGTGTGTGTGTGTGTGTGTGTGTGTGTGTGTGTGTGTGTGTGTGTGTGTGTGTGTGTGTGTGTGTGTGTGTGTGTTATTACTCCTGTTCAATAAGGCTGAAAAAGACAATGAGAAAGAAGGAATTTGTCACCTGATCTTAGCTATACTGAAGTCAAAAGGAATTAAATACTTTCATTTCAAAGCAGCAGCATTACTGGCCTCTAATACTATAATTTTAAAATTTTACTTAGGAAATCTTAGAAGACTTGCCAACATAAGCAGCAAATAAGCATAATTCTACAACAAAAATATACCCTAAATCTGTAATATGTCTATATTAACAATCCCATCATGATAAAAACACCCTCCTTTATTTTTACAAGGGATATTCACTGCAAAGACACAACATGACATGGAAGTATTTTTCTCTCCTGAATATTTTTCTGTTGTAGCTGGCACCATTTGTTCTTACTGAGCACATTCATACAAAGAATGGATTCTGCTGTTGTTTTCTCTGTTTCAAAGACTGAGGGGTTGATGCTGCAAAGTGCTGAATAAACTGACTGCTCCAAGGACATCCACAGCTCTAAATGCATGCACAGCCATAGCCAGGATTGAAGGAATTTCCCATGTAAATGGTTGCATCCACATTGTGATTCCTTGCTGGCTAGACAGCACACATTAAGTACATTATTAGAGCAAGGACATCAGTCAGAGAATCTTATTTATGCAAATGGAATGAAAATATCACAATAGGATCCCCTTTCTCCCTGAGCAGTCAACACAGACACCAGTGGCAAAAATATTCATGTTTTTCTCCATTACCTGGGATGCCTGAATTAGACATTTTCATTCTAAGTCAATTTTTTAAACTGCAAAACCAAAAAACCTTAAGGTAAATACTTTGCATTTGCACCAGAACAAAGAACAATTATTTATTCACATCTCCATTACACCTTACTTTGAAAGGGCAAGGTTTAGAACTCTAAAGAAAATTAGGTTAAATAAGTTATTTGAAAGTGAGGGGGGAAAGGAGTGAAGAATAAATAAACAGAGCTTTTAAGGACATACTGAAAGTGCCAGCTGATATCACGCAGCACTGTCTTTAAATAATATCCACACTGAATGCCAAAAAAAAAACCTACTTTCTGCGTGGTTCTTGACACGTGCCATAACTCAAAAGTTTATTGTATTGCACTATGAAAATAGAGTGCCCTAAGATACTACAAAAATATATTATAAATGCACTTTTAGTTAGTTAGAAAGTATTTTTGATACAAATCTGCTATGTCTTTATTTGTAGATTTTTCTACATAACATAACAATGCATTTATTGGAGTTTTGCAACATGGCCCCAGAATTCCCTAATTGCTGCTCTAGAAATAAGCCTTAAAGATTTGAATATCCCATCTTAAATAAATGTTTTTTTATGGTTCTTTCCTTTGAAAAATACGATGCTCAATCTATGCTTTTAAAGAAAAAGCTGTAGAGAATATGTTTACATAAGTCTTCTGGATAAATTTTTTCCCTTCTAACAAGATTACCCATGTGAATTTTTCTGATAGGGACCAGAAACAGCAAATAACTCCCTTTACATTGCTCCATCACAATGCAACCTCAGAAAGAACAATAAATTAAAAAGTCTGTTGCCAAAAAATTGAGTTGTTTGTTTCTCGGCTCTCCCAGATGAAAAAGACTTTTGTTAAATCATTGCAAGTGAAATTAGGCAGCTTGTTACTGAAGCATAATCATCCATTAGCATTTTAAATTCCTGCAAAGGGACAAAATACTTGAGTATCTGACTGCCTGAATATTAACAGACAATGTTTTCTGTTTATATGTAAATACCTAAAATCTGTATCAGAAGTTAAAAAACAGGGGGTACAATTTTTGCTTTTTCCAAAGTTCTTTGAGATTACAATGTTCTTATCATAATTATTCTTCCCCCTCATCCTTTTCATTACTTCCACATCATACCTATCTTATAACTGCCCAAAGCAAGATCTTTTTGCTTTCCTTTGACATAGGTCCTGGTATTGGCTATAAATTAATATATTTCTTCCAAAATACTGATCCAAAATGGACAGACTTAGCTGAATTTGTACTACAGAGACTCAGCACATTAGTTCAACGTTACACTATGAACATATACACAAAGAGACATGGAGAAGACAGAAGTATGGATGAAGGTATCAACTCTTTATTAACAAAGAATAAGAACCCATTGTCCTGGTCTAATAGGTTAGAATTACAGGTTTCAGTGACTTTGGCATCTGACACCTGGGGACAAGCTGAGCACTTATTTTATATTATTCTCCACTTCATACTGCTAAATGAGGAAGGGAAAAAGCTTTCAACATCACAGCCATGTGTAGCTTTTGCTGATGGGGTACAAGCCAATATGATGTTCCCAAGTCAATTATGTGTTATTTTTGCTGCTTTTAGTGTGGGAGAGGGTGTCCTACAACAGAGAGGCAAAACACATCTCCAACCATTACAGACCTGTGAGGCAGAACTGTCAGACAGAGCCTTTTACCTTGTGTCCACTGCACCATTAAGTTTTACAGGAATGGTTGGTTACTGGTCAGTCTCAAAATGTACCAGAAATTGACCAGTAAAGGCTCCAGCTTCTGCAAATTGACTGAGATTTCTAGGAGTGAAAGAGTGAATTGCAACAAGGATGGCATTCCTAATTGAAACAAAAATAATCCCTTCTTTCCTTCAACTTCCTAACTTCTCAAGCTTTTGCTTGTAGCTTTTAAGAGATGTATATTCAAAAAAAATGTATCACAGCAACAGCATAACCTGGTATCATATTGCTAGCAGTCTCCTGGAAGCATGACATTGCAGCAAAATGTACAGACAATAACACCACATATCACCTTCCTGCTCCGTGAGCAATCTTCATGTCAAGAACATTTTCAAAGCACCAATACCACAGTGCTAAGTACTAATAGCCCAGGCAGGCAGGCTCCCACCATGCTAATTAACTCACCTAGGGGTTCTAGCTACAGCCCACATGCACAATTTCAAAGCTTTTCCCTCCCCTCCTACTCCTTTGTCTAATATTTTTCACTATAATCACACCCAGGAAGAAAATTTTACAGCCAAGAATGATAAGTGTGTCTTGCCTCAACTAAAACTATTCAGAAATAATAAAAGGCAAGATCAAGAGGCATAGATATAAACAGGCTTTTGCCCTTCTAGCAACAGAAAAGTAAGTTAAACTGTTGAAGGCCATTTGATGAGGAAAATGCATGCTTTCTGTTTTTCTGGGTGAGTACCAAGGATTTCCACAGCTCATTTTCTATAGAGGTCAAATCCAATCCATGAAATTTCCTCCAAACATACAGCCTTTTTTTACTGCAGCCACACATCACAGTCAGCTCCCTCCTACCCATCTACAGAAGAGTAATCACCCCAGGGTGCAGCTTAATATAAATGGCTGTAACAAGGACTTTGCACAGCAATAGCAATAAAAGCCATCCCCAAAGTGTCCACAACAAAGCCTGTGCTCAGATTGCCCTGTGGATGCTCCTTAAGTCAGGCTTATGTACACATTGCTCATGGTTCATTTCCAGTCTCTGCTTCCCAACAGGGAGGTGTTCAAAATGTGATGTACAGCTTAGCTCCCCACTTTTTCATACAAGGATGTGGAAGTGGATAACTTTGTAAACTAGACAGGCTATAACCCAGAAATGTACATTAATTTGCTAATGGACCTTCTGGAACAGATCAGAAGGCACAGCAGAAACCTTTAAGTTTTCAGGTATTATTTTTCCATTTTCTATAAGAGGAAAATTTCCAGTTCTGTAACACAAGAAGAAGAACCCCATACAAATTCTCTGGTGATAACAAACAGATACCCTAACTCCAAAAACATCTTGATTTGAAAATTTAAATTAGCATTAGAGAATACGTCAAAACCCAAGGCTAAAAAGCTGCTTTAATTTCCCCCTCCTTTTTTTTTTTTTTTCTGCTCTCCTGCAACAAATACAACACAATTGCAGAGTTTAAAATGGTCAGAATTCATCTCTCTAGAGAGAATAAACTAAAAAAGTAATCTCTCTTACCTCTGAGGAGCATTTCCTTTTGACTGCTTTGGGTTTCCTCCAGATGAAGGGGCAACTGGCAGGTCTTTGTTGATAGATACTGAGTACAGGTCATGTGAATCAGCACAGGTAAATCTCAGATTTTCAGCTTTCTGAAGCATCACAGAGTAGCAGAACGATTGCACAACATCTGGAAAGTGAATTAGAAAATAATTCAAGATTAATAACTTTCATGTCTTGCTTTAGTGTTTCAGGGAAAATTGCCAACAATGAAATGACACTAATTATTATATAATCAACATTAGTCAGTGAGCCTAATTTGTGTGAAAGATTGTGGGGCTGAAGGCAAAAGGAGGCAATTTTAGTCAAACTCTAAATATGAACTTCAGGGAGCAGTTCATGCAAAAGCACTTGCCTTCCAGAATGCCAAGAGGCATCTCTCCTCTATCTTCCATAGCTCAAGTCCTGCAGATCACTCTAGGGTGGCTGGCAAAAGGCAAATAAAGTAAAGTTCAAAATCATGAACTCCATTATGGGATTTTAAATGCAGCAGAGATACCAAGATGGCAGTGGAAACAGTGCATCCTACTCAAACACATATTTCTCCTGATATAGATAAAAAATTGCTTAGAGGTATTCTAATACCACATATTTCCATTTATTAAATACAGCATTTAGTACATAAATACTATTGCTAAAGTTCTGAAGATCACAATGTTGCTCATTATCATGAATGCATTTTCATCGTGTGTGAAAGGGCATAAACTCTCATAAATCATTCATAAGGGACACCTGTACATCTCTTCCCACCACTCCTTAGTATTATTTAGTTCTTTTTCAGAGGTAAGAGGTAGCTAAATTCTCTGCTCATTAAGCATCTCTGTTCAGTTCCCAGCTAAGCTGATCAATTACATTAGGGACCAAACACATTGCAATTATACAAATATTTTCTTCTACTTTAATGGCAAAAAAGAAAAAACCCACCCTAAATAAAAGAAAAAAGCCACCCTAAACAAAACATTCCCTTGGCTCTGCATGCACACACAGAGCTTTGTTTTCAGTAGAAGTTTTCTCAGACCAGTTTTACATTCAAATTCATATCAAAGTAGACAAAACAAACCAATACAGACTGACCTGAAGGCAAATTAAAGAAAAAAAATTTGAAGATTAGAATGATTTTCCTGTTTATGATCACAAAATTAAACCAGCCACAAAAATCGCAAGAACACCAAAATATCATTCAACTGAGCAATATATTTAGATAGTACACAAAATATAAAAACATCACAGACTTCAAGATGGCAAAATATTGAAAACCCAAAACCAAACTCACCTACAGTCAGAAGGAACCAGTTCCCAAAGAAAATTAACTAAGATGTTGCTATTGTCCTGCCCCATTTTTGAATTTCTGCATTTATTTTGCTGAACAACTACTGTTCATTAATGCAATATAAGTAGAATTGGAAACTAAAATTTTTTATCATAAAAAAACATGAACTCAATTCTTTCCTCAGAGTCTTAAAATTTACCATTTTATTCATGGGTATATTCACTTAAGTAAAATTAGAGTCCTTATTTATATTGCTGTTCAAAGATTTGTTATTATATTTATATAAATCACAGCAGCACATAATATTATATCATGTTCTTATGGGGATTCTACATTTTTTAAGGAAAAGACGGTTACAAAAGTGAAACCAAGAAGGCAAAGAAATTCAGTGTATTTTCTTCTCCATATCCAGTTTCAATAACAGAATTGTCCAGCTGGAGCAACTTTATGACTCAATACATTTCAAAACCACTTTCAAAACATAGAAAAATAGTTTTATAAAAAATAATTCACCCTCAAGTTTAATTTCAGCATCTAGAACATATTGAATATTTAATACTTGTCAACTCTGCAAGTTGCCTTACACTGTTCAAATGTGGGAAAAATGGAAAACAAGGGCATATTTGCCCATCAGAGGGTACAAGACTATATATATGTATATATCCTATTTAAATCAATTTTAAAAGCTTACAAAAGCAAGCTACAAAGCCCCCCCAGCCATGGCTGATTCACTCTGCTCAGAGCTGCTCTTTGAGTGTGCCTGACAGAAGGAGGCATTCTGCTCCTGCTCCCAGGACACAGGGCCACTGTGCAGCCTCTAAGAGCTGCACATCCAACTGTGGGACCCAGGAGACTTAACCCACTTTGATCAAATCAAATTTACTGATAGAGCTGCTCTTGTGTTTGAAAAAAATCATATTTTAGGGCCTTAGCAAGCATTAAATCAACCCACTAGAAAGTAATCCTCCATCCCATAAGCAAACAATATAATTCAGAATGTAAAAGGCGTGAGTCATAGTAATTCAACTTTAAGATTCTGTAATTCTTCTCCAGACAAGCTTGTTTCCTCAAGAGAACAAGTGCCCTGAAATCCTGGCACAGTGGAGCACTTCAGCTAGCAATGAATCCTCAGCATAATATTAAAACCAAACACATCAAACAAATCTAAAATAAACACAAATACATAATTTTATATATTAATAAATTCATCAAGAGTCCTCTTTACATTTTTTGGTTAACCCAAGCAGTATTTTCTCATTAGCTTTTTTTTTTTTTTTTTTTTTTTCTAGCTGAAGAACATTTCAATAGATTCTGGGAGAGTTGCACCCCCAGGAAGCCTCATTCTAGCTGAAGCACAAAGCATGGTGGTAGGACAGGCTGGGAATCAAAGCAATAATCTGCTTTTCTTCCAGGGCTGGAGCCTCCATTTGGACAAGTGGTTCAGCAGGGCTGACCACAATCCCTCAGCCAGTTTGATTAGCTGTGATCCCAGTTACTGCCACAATCCCCTTGAACAGCCTCTGGACATTGCAAAATCAGTGTGTGGGGATCAGGAACACTGGCTTTCTGTTTCAGAAGGGATGAAAATGGTTATTTTCAGAATGAAGTCATACTAATGTATAACTAGCTAATAAAGATAACACCATTGACCTCTGCTCTGTTCAAGGGCTCATAAATAATTGAAAAATAAAATCTTTGTAAGTGTCTGCTTAAACACAGACATCTAAATCCCATTTAAGCACCCAGATAAAAGGCTTGATTTTAAAAGGCATCTGTTTACTACCTTTCACAGTACTTTTCACTGACCACTCATTTACATGCATTTCCTTACCTTAAGAATTGTTTTCTTTTAATTCAGTGATTTACAGGGGCACCTCTCTGTGCATTAAAGTGTCTATTCTTATTAGCAAAATAAAGGGGATTGTAAGTCACAGCCATTGCAACAGTGTATCAAAAAATCAGAACTGAGGAGAAACAAAACAAAAAAATACACTGTTCTTCAAGATCACTGTATACCTAAAACCACCTCCCCAAATGGAATTTATCAAAAGGTCAGACTTAAAAAGCAGCAATTCATAAATACTAATTACCACCTTGCCAGTGATTGCATGATAACATTTACTGGTGCATAACTGAATAGCAAAAATCTAAAATACCAGAGAGCGTGGGTAGATTTAATAATTAATTCCTCCCACACTAATCAGTTTCTGAATATTTCTTACAATAAGCACAATTCTATATTCTTGCTTCGTTTTTCTTCTCTTTTTTCTTTGTGAGTAACAAGCTGTGAGTCTGTCTTTCTAAAACTAAAGGGGAACAATTGCAAATAACAGTAAATACAATTTTTAGTAGTTATACATTTCTAAATATTGTAATTGTATCCAAGTTTTTGCTTCATTGCTGAATATTATTTTGATTCTCTTTTTCACAAAGCATTAGTTCTTTTAAATTATCCCATTAGAATGAGATCACCTTCCCTCAAGCCTTCTTCCCAAACTGCACATCTGTAATCCAGCGCTTTTATTTATGTGTGTTATTACACACATAATTTAACAGCCATCATCCTCTATCCCCCAGTATCCCAACAGCTGGGTTGTGGTTAAGGACAGCTCATCTCCACCTTCTCAGGTGTGAGCAGACAAAAGGCTCCGTGCTGTTCCCAGTTTCAGGGTTAGGTCTGTCAGGATGCAATTTGGATCACAGTGCTGATTCACAGGCAGCCACGGTGAGCTCACATGTGCTCTACTGGGAAAAGGATAAACAAGGCTAAAAGCACAAGAGCAGCTGCCAGAAACGTGGCAAGAGATGGTGCTTAAAAATCTCACATGGGTCTAGTGACTTGGGGTAATTTGAGCACAACTTATCACAGTAACTGTTGGCTACAGAGGAAGTGCCAAAATATTATGTCAAACTATAATATTTTTATTATTTCATTTTTAAATTTCAGCCAAACTTCATCTTTTCACAATGTTTTGTTAGAACAATATATTCTGCAGTGCTATGCTGGAACAATGTTAATAGAAAATTCCCAGCAGCAAGGCACACAATCCTCTGTAGGTCACATGGAAACCAAATTGCTACAGCACTTATCAGAATACACAAAAAATATCCAAGATTATGATCCAGTCCTCCTGGGTTTCAGTCCTCCTGAAACAGGTAGGCTTCATCCATTGAAAAGAAGACTGATATTTTTTTTGTAAATATATACAGAAAAACACAACATACAAAGCCAACCCCTGCTCCCCAAGATTCCAAAATCCTTTCAAGAACTGAAGAATAACATTCTCCAGCTAACACTTGCCAAATACAGACACACCTTTCCAAATACCCTTGTCTCCCACACTTCAGAAAACACCCAAAGAAAAGTCACAGTGGGAGAGGAGCAGCACCAGTCCCACAAAGCCCAGTACTGCAAGAAATCCAAACCTTGCAGTCATGTGTGTTTAACTGACATGAAATAAAACCTCCAAGAGCACAGGGCGGAAGAAAATCCTTTGTGCCAGATCCACTCCCCAGCATGCACCAACCACCAATCCTACTCTGCTCCAGAATGTTTGGCACTAAGATTTTCTCCTCTTCACCACAAGACACAGAATCACAAAACAAAGGCATGACCCATTCAAGGGCCACTAAAACTCTGAGACAGCAGAGTTCTGAAGCTTCATCCACCATAGCCAGAGTCAGCTCTGCAGGCCTCTGGGAAGACACCAGTAGTGGTTCTGGAATCTCTCCTGTATCTCACAGGTGTCTACCTGTGAGCTTTGGTGAGAATTAATGAGATAAAGGGACTGCAGAAGCCTCTGGCAGAAAACACACTGGAAAGGAAGCCCTTCCAAAACTGCTTTGTTTCTTCTGGGTTTGGATAATGAGGATGTTGGCTGCAAGGGAAAATGGACATGAAGAAGCCTCTCTTCCAAGGTAAAATAAAAAATGAATTTGTAGGCACATGAAGCTGTTTATCTATCCATACCCCACAGACTTATTCAAGTGAATCTGGCTAAAATCTAATAGGAAAAAAACAGCTGTTGTGTATAGAAAAGTACCACATAACAATAAAATCACTTTTGCTTTACCTACAACACTCAAACACAGCAGTGCTACATTCCATACTGACTATACAATTGAGAAAGTAAAACCAGCCTACTGACACTGAAGACCAAGTCACAATTAGAGAGTTGTCTAATTTGATTACTTTGATTCTGGGCAAAGGATCAGTATGATTCATCAATTTTTGGAGTTTTGTTGGGTCTTTTATGTTGTTTGGGTTTTTAATAATATATATATAGATTGGGGTTTTTTTGTTTTTGTTTTGGTTTTTTTCCTTTTTTTTTTTTTTTTTAATAAGGCCCTGTCTGCCAAGCAAGACATTCACCACACCAGGAATGAGATGGATTTCTGGATCAGTGCCACAGGGCATCAGGTCTCACATAACACAGCCTTCAGCAGGGGGAAAAACAGAGATGTGCTGTGGGAGAAGGATGAGCAACAATTCCTGTCTCTGCTGATCCCACCAGAAGTCATTGCTTGACCTAACACCACATATCAGCACTTATTTCCTCCATGGAGGCTTATTTCTTCCATGGAATTCAACTATTAACACTACAACCTCACTGGCTTTGGTAAATGTGCTGCTGTGTAGTGGTTTGGTTGGGTGTTTTCACTCCCTTCTCTGGAAGCAATCCATTATTTCAGTATGTGTGAATCCCATCAAGCTACGCTTCACAAAAACAATTTAGGAGACTACATAAGTCCATGGAAATCTCACCAGAATTTGTTTGCAACTTCTATTTTACTAGAGGAGGAAGAAACTAACCAAATTTGACAAGTCAAGGAGCAAGCTGAGTGACCCTGAAATGGGTCACAGTACCACAGGCATTCCAAGGTCCTCACTGCACCCTACCTAAAATACACAGCTCACATTCAAAACACCTGCAGCAGATTCGCTTGCTACTGGGCCATGATCATTACTTTAAAAGTTCCTCTAAAAGTTTAAGAGTTTCCTTTTTCCTTTAAAAGTTCAGGAACAGAAGAGGAACTGGAGGAGGTAAAATCAAAGATGTTCAACCAAGCATGGGAGGGGGAACAGCAGTACAAGTCATTAATATTTCACTCTTCCATGAAGAAATGTTATGTGACTTTTCCTGGTAATTCACAAAATCATTTGAGGATCTTGGTAGAGGAAATACACCTATGAAAAATTCTGCTAAAGTGAGAAAGCAATATGGGAAAGTTTGGTTTGCTATTTTATGTGTAAGCTAAAAATAGGTTAGAGAACTATATTTTAATGTCTATACCATAATGGCAACAATTAAGATTTACAGAATGGAAAAAAATACATAAGTACTTTTTGGTTTTATTGAAGCTACTGTAATTTCTAAAAATAAACTAGTACTTATTTCAAAATCTCTCCCATCCTTTGGAAACACATTATCTTTTCTAAATTTCTTCAATTTTGCACTGCTACTTGAAAAGAAATAACATTCTTGAAAAGAAATACTCAGCCTTAAGAAGCTTGAATTTTGTGTAGTTTGCTACAATAATTTCTACCAGAATTTGAGTTGAAAATCACTGTTCCTTTGTCCAGCAGATAACCCCACAAACATTTCACAGCCCAAATAAACCTTTCTCCTTAGGAATACATGTAAGATAATTTTAGTGAATATGGCAGACACAAGCAGAAGACTATATATATATGCTGCCAGTGATTAAGCAAAGTGTTTTCAAACTCGAATGGATGAGGGGGCCTATTTAATATTGGGACTGCTTTCTGACAGTCTTAATTTACACATCAAAAGAGAAATACACTCTAAGATTTTGTCACCGTAATGGTTTTGCTATTACATTAACTAGCAATTACTACACAATGCCATGCAAGCTGACTAGGCTTTAAATGCCAAGTCCCAATTTTGAAACCTCCTTAGGCTGTTATTTCAACGTCTTCTACACTTTGAAGGGAGAAAATTATGAAGGTTGCAATTGCATGGATTAATAATGGCTAAAAATTCCTACAAATGCTGTTTTCTAGCCTCTGTACAAGGAAGCAGAAAAATATCAGTTGTGGTTTACTCTTTCCTCTGTTCTACCCAGTATTTGAAATGTAAAGCACAGGGGTGGAAGCTGTAGACATGTTCTCTTCTTGTTCTCCCCCTGCGCTTCTCTGGGACAAATAATTTTTGCATTTGAGCACCTTTATAATAGCACATTGCACAGGATGAGTGTCTTTGGTTGTGTAAAGTGATAATGCATTTTCTTTGGTTTTTGTTTTTTTTTTTTTTACCTTTGTCTCTCAGAGCTATGAGGTATTGCTGACCTAAACCCAGTGTATACCCAGCGTATATTTTGTTTGTGTTCCACAATAACCACAATTACAAACTGGCCAATTGCAAACATTCAGTTTTGATTTGCTGATTGTTTCATGCAAATGTTCTGGCACAGATGGATTTTCCTTCATATACTTTGATTTTTTCTTTCCACCCCCTGGTTTAGCTCTCCCACTGAGCATCTCCAGAGCACTTAATACATCACTAGGCAGACCCTCATCTGATACAAATCAGAGATTCACTGTAATTTGCTTTAATAGAAATATGTCTATTTATGAAATAAACAGATCACCTCTCTGTTAAGAAAAGCAATAAGCATTTGAGCATGGCTTTCTCTGCAATAGCATTTGATACCAAATATCTTTCCTTGAAATCACCTCATTTTCGGTTCTGCAGTTGTTCAAGTTCTTTTTAATATGAAGTCAGTGTCACCTGCTAAGGTGCATAAACAAAATTCTTCAATACAATAACAGAGGCCTCCTAAAATAGAGACAACACTTAGAGTTAGGCAGCCAGGTCACACAGCTTCATAATTAATCCTTCAAAAAAAATTTCAAAGGGTTGACATTGATTTTGGTGTATGCATTTTCCAGGCTACTTGATGAAATCCAATTGGCTTGTAGCAATTTTGAAACAGAAAAGTAAAATAGGTAATTAGTATAATTAAGAATAATAGATGAAATAGAGACTCAATTACTTCATGTACTTCTTACTTATTGCAGTTATTTATGATTCCTAACCAATATAACTTCCCATACAGTTTTTCTCCATAATCACTTACATTTCCTCCCCCACTATTCCGGTATTGTCTCCTATCTTTAGATTTTCTGACCCATCTGACAAAAATAGATTAATTCCTCATCAAAATTGAAGACCAAACCCAGAGCCACTGGGAAGAATAACTGGATCACACAGAACCCTTGCAAATGCCTTTAACTGTTCCTTGATGCTCCTCAAAAAGCCCCTTGATGGCCTCCCCACAATTTGTGTTGCCATTAAAATTCAAATTCAGGTTGCTGAAAATGAAATGTGCCTATAAGGAGGTATAGATTTGAGCAACTGAAATATATCCAACACTCTCTTCTGTCTAGAAAATGTTGTGGAAAGGAAACCAAACAAACTAGCAAATAAACATGTTTTGTACACAAACATCAGTGGCCTGTGTTGAACTCACTGCACAAGGCAGTTTTAATCTCCCTTTTTGAAAATCCCTGCCGAAAGAAACATTTCCATTTGCTCTCTGCAAAGCCATGGGTCCAGCTGCTATTTCTAGAACAAGGTAACACACATTTTGCTCCCTCTTGACCCCTCACACTAGGAATTCATCAGCCAGTTATGCAGAGGACACATTTGCAAACATACAGATTTTTTTCCCTAACCTCAAAGCTTTCTGTGCTGCAATTTTTCTCCTCTTCAGCATCAGTACAAGCAACATTATGTGACATTATTTACCTCAACACATGGCTTCAAGGGTCCTTTTAGTAGACAGCAAGACCAAAAGACCCTTCTGAACAAAAAAGCTAACTATCCCCTCTTGCTATAGATACTGGATATTTTTTCTAAGTATTTGTTGACTATACTTTTTTTTCCTGGAAATTGGAAAAAAATGTCGGCTTTCAGAGACAGTTAATTGTTCCTTTAAATTGGCCATAAAGAATTCTTGTAAGGCAAGTAAACATTTCCTTTTATTTTTAGCTACTACAAACATGAACATGACTTTCAATAAAAAAGAGATGATGTATCCATAAAAAGAGTTAAGAACTATATTAATAATCATCTGCTTTTGGATTTGCCATTCAGTGACTACAGATATATATTTAAAAATTACACAAAGCAAGCTGGAAAATGTTAAGCATTTTACTAGGGGATGAAATTACTTATTTACATTATCTTTTACCTGAACCTTTAATCCTAGAAGGGGAATCTGTTTAACCTAATGATGCTATTCAACTGGGCCTTAGTTTTCTTTAATTATTCATTTCCTGTAAACAAACATTCCAGGCATTTATCAAGGCCACCAACATGAAGCAGAAAAGAGTTCACATTTTCATTTTATGAAATGAAACTCATTAGCTGAAAGTTTCTTCTACTCCATTAGTGTTGCTGTGCTACCAGAATCCGATGTTTATAAAGCACACCAGATTCCAAATTTAGTTAAAAACTGCCACACCTTACCAAAATAACTTGTATTTATGAGTAGCTCTCACTAAACCTACCGAGAGGTGCAAGGCACTTTTTGTGTTACTGGTCCTTCTCCTTCGAGGGCCTCAGGGTGCTGAGCCAGCTCTGCACCCCCACTTTCATTTCATGCCCTGACCTTGGTGACCACGGCTGGGATCACAGCTGCAGAGCACCAGCCAGCTGACAAAAAAACCTGCCCCTGCCGATGGTCTCTCTGATACTTTGGGTAGGGGAAAAAAATTAAAAAACAGTGACAAAAACAGAGAGAGCAATATCCTCATTCTAAACCAAACAATGAGAGTGTGAACACTAAGCACCTGGAGTGCTTAGAGGTACTAAGCACTTCATGAAATACAACTGTGTGCTATCTGCAGGCATGGATCACGAGCAGATGAGACTTAGGAATTTAGTCATCTGTATTATTTCTCTTCATAATTTTTCTTTTAAAAGCTGTAGATTCTCATATTTATTATTTCATTGTGCTTTAATTCACTTATGCTTTAATAAGTGAAAAGGGTTTTGGGGGTTGGGAGTGGGGAAATAGGTTGTAGTTATGGCTTTAAATAATTCATTCTTCAGTTAAATCCAAGCTATTTTAATGATTTATTAAACATTCTGCAGCAGTTGTATTAAACAAAGACCAGGAGAAATTAATGATTAGGTGATAATAGCTGGAGATCCTATCACTGTTCCCCAGCTAAATTGATTTTCTCAGAATAGCTAAATTAAAAAAAAATTAAAAGCTACATGAAAAATGGCAAAATTTTGTTGTTAAGCACACTACGCGCTGCTAGACCCCCAAAGGGAAAAAAAAATAAGGAAACGTTTTTTCCCAATTCTTAAAACGTCAGAATACATTTTTGTTGTCATTAAAATCTTCTACAAGATATGACTCCCCTCTTCAGTGTAATTTGTATTTCTTTAGTTGAAATTGTTTTTTTAAAAGAAAGTACTAAGTCTCTCTGGCACAGCTAGCTCTAAATTCCCTATTCATATTAGTATGAAACTCCCCTGTTCTGTGCATTGTTTTATCCCTGGTGCATCCCTCTGCACTCACAGCTAACCCTGGTCTCTAAGATGTCTCCAGTTATTCTCTTGTCCAATGAACTCCACCTCACAGTGCATTGTCCATAAATCTCTGTCCCAGCGGGGCCAGGCAGTACCAGAGCAGGGGAGTGCAGTGCCCAGCAGGAGCAGGGCTGGTGTGCAGGGGCTGCAGCAGCTGGGCTGGGGCCCTGGCAGAGCCTGGCCCTGGTTCCCTGCATGGAACCACCCAGGCACGCTGATGCTGCTCCCCCTGCTCCCTCGAGTGCCTCTCCCCAAGCTGGGGCAGAGGAGCAGGACATTTGTTCCTCAGCCTTTTGGTCACCTCACTGCACTCCCAGCTTGTCCACAGTCATTCCCTTCTGCCTGCCTTGCACACAGCGGGAGCAGAAAGTAAAATCCCATCCCCCTTAAATGCTGTCACCCCACCTTAGAATTACAGCTGCAGCAGAAATCTAACCTGGGGAAATTACAGCTCTTAGAAACCAAAATATTCTGAAAGCCCTTCCATTTAGGGGAAAAAAAAAAGTTCATTTACCAGGCTTAGCATCAAGTCAGAGGTTGCTCCCTGAATAATTACTGTCATAAGAACTTCTTAACCTCCAATTAAAAAGAAATCTTACAGATGAAATTAGCCAGCCACGGATGAATAGTATCAAGTAGGATTTTAAAAAAATCTGAAAGGACTGTCCCTTATGCTTTCTTCATGAATATCTGGCCACTAATAACTTGCCTAGTTCCACAGACTATGGAAATTAATTTTTTTTTAATGGAAAAAGGAAAACAAACTTTTCCAAATTTATTATAGCCCATTTATATTCAAGACTGTAAGTTTTGAAAATCCATCTGCAGTAAATTACCAGGCAAGCAATTTGATAAACCTTCACACAGCTCTTGATGTTAGCATGGGTATCTCCATTCTAACTCAGGCACATGTCCAAGATCCAGCAAGAATTCGTGCAGACCTGCTAAATGATAAATACAGAGTAGTCCAGTGCCATAAAGCACTTCAAATGTCTCACAGAAAGTCAGGTTATAAATCACATCAGGAAAATCATTCTCAGAACAACTACATTGAAGCGCAGTCAACACTTAGCATCAGAAATGCTGAGCACAAAAAGTTTAAGGTAGATCTGAACTTCCAGTGCAGCCTGCCGAAATGCAGCACAGGGGTTGCACCAACACAACACAGCATTTTCCATTGTGCCTAATGAATTTTTGGCCTTGCAGCCATTCAAACAGCTCCAAAGCAGACTGCTGTAGTAGGAATGTAGCTGTTGGGAAGTTAGCACTGTGCTCTAATCTATGAAGTAATGAGCAAAACAAGCTGAACAAACTCAGCAGGAGATGAAGGCCACTTCACCAAGGCAAACAATATCGTGTATTCTCATGATGTACAGAACTTTTACAACGCATCAGGGAAAAAGTTGGAGACCTGTGTAGAGGAAAGTGCTTTTTTATCTGTACAGGTTTGGTTACAATCATCTCGGCCAGGCAAACAGTCCAGGTCCCACGATGCTACGGGTAGGAAACGAATCTCTCTAGAGGTCTCCCAGTGGAAATAACCCATTGGTAGAGGCTAAACATTATAAATTAAATTTCAAATTAAAACAACAGGAACTCTGGGTTATTAAACAGGGTAAACAATAGCAGAAGGAGTATTTATTAAGGCTGCTGGAATGGGACCCCACACTATATATTTAGATATTACATCATGTGGTCCATCTTGAAATTTTGCTTGAAACACGTGCTATGCACATAACCTGGATTTCTGGATATTACTTCCTGTGTGTTGTTTTAAAAACTAATTTAATTTTCTCTGTTCATAATGAGACTAAGGATTACATCCTACTGGCTTTATTATTATCCAGCACCCATTCTGGGCAAAATCACAGTGTGCATTCTTGAACTTCTCTTTCAGCCATTGAATCAGCCTAGCTGATTCCCCAAATCCTGTCTCAGCACATCTGTGTATCCCAGCTGTATCCACAGGGAGAGTGCTGAAGTTCTTTGAATTAGCTATACCTCTAGCACTAAGCACATTCATTATTTAATAAACTGATAAGGGTATTTTTAACAGCAATGAGAGCACAGTATGGAAGAGGATGACTAAAACTGCCTTAAAAGTTGTAATCCCTGTGTAAGAGGAGCCTCTCACAGTCATTTTTAGGGAGGGCAGAAATTTTTACCTATCTCACAAGATTTTGCCCAGAATAAATCAGACTGAGAATAGCTGAGCAGCTGATAATTGGAATATGGAGCTCAAGTCTGTAGCCCTGAGTTTTATGTACTCTGGTTTTTATTAGAGTATCCATTCTAAAATCAGATTATCTAAACTTTTATAAGACAAATCAGAATCAGATCCTATTAAACATTTATTAAATAAGAGAAGCTATGACAATCTGAAGAGAAGATATCTGGTCTGAGTGGAGTTTTAAAGTTGCATTCTGTAAGATTTAGTGTTCTGAATTGCTGGCATATTGGACTGGTTGAAACAATAAACACCTTATATTTCTTCAAATAGTTATTTTGGATTCTTGAAAGATATGGTGATAAACAAAGTAGCATTACTAGGAGAAAAATAATGAGTAATGCCTGTGTCTCAAGAATTCCTATTTGGAAAACTAGTGAAACATAACCTGGTTTTGTAACTGGCTGGTGAAATTTCTCCTTCTCTAGCAATTTATTTTGGAGATAAAAGGATGAAAAATAAATGTTTAGATAGTTGTGTAGTTGCAAGGAGGAAATAACTGAAATTCAATTGGATTGCACAAATTTTTTGGTAGCTTTCTTTTGTTTTGATATTTTTGGGTTGTTTTTCTTTTAAGTGAAGATGTCACTTAGAGTAACTATTTTTCTTTTATGTAGAAAAAAATCTTAGGATTAAGAAAAAAGTTTTAGGTCCCCTCCTAAGATGTGTATGACACAGAATAGACGCCCCTTGGAACAAAAGCATGCTTATAGGTGTAGAAAATCCCCACCCTCAATGGCTGCTATAAGCTCTTCACCACATCAACCAGTGAAGCATTATGAGACTTTATATATATCTAATACACAAAAATTGGTATCTTCTCTATACATACTTCTTTAAGCCTTCTATAAAATCAGGCTATTTTCAAAGGTTAAACAAAATTTGCATTCAAGGTTTCTCTGTAAATATATTCAAACAGGGATGCCTATATTATATCAATATTACTAACATTTATTATAGCAGAATTATAAATTGTATCTCCCCTACCCTTCACAGAATTGTAAGAAGACTTCCTCTGTGGTACAATAGCTTTCTGACAAAGTTTTTTTTTTACAAGTGAATCTGTGTGTGTGTGTCTGTGTGTGTTTTCCCCTACTTTTTTCCAGCTAAAGCCTAAACATAAACAGATGAATAATCTAACTTTATTCATGTTTTTCTCATTCTTTCCCATCTAGATTGTATTTATCTGCATAGAACAAGATCAGAACTCTGGTAAAAAAATTATTCCTGCAAAACATACCAGTAATTGTGCTCTAAAAAGGTCACATTGCAATGCTGCAGGCTGCTTCTGTGAATAGGATTACAGATGTATGTATGATTAATTTGCCATTTTACCAAACTTTTTTGAGCTTAAATATTAAAAATGTCATACGACTTCGAGAAAAAAAGTGGTTATCACTTTACTGAACTACAGACAGATATTAACAAAAAATACCAGTGGCACATTATCAAAATAATCTGTGATCAGAAATTGTTCCTATATATTTCCATACCACTACAAAAGTCAAATTAACCAGCTCAGCTCATATCAAATTTTCAGAAGGACTGACTGCCTCAAAGCCCACTATAGGATCATTAAAAGTAAGTATGTGGCCATAATTCCAAGACATAAACATTCAAAAGAAATGTTTCTTCAGGCAGTAAGTAAACACAGAAGCTCCCATTATTTTTTTTCTTTGAAGAAGTTTGCTGCATGAAGCCAAGGAACCACACTTTCACTCTTCCAACACCTCTGCACCCTGTGCTGTCTGCCTCAGGCTCCTCCAGGCGATGTTGAGAAGCTCCCTTGTGGTACATACCCTCAGCTAAAGCTCCCAACCCTGAGCCAGGGGGACAAGGAATCACACAGAGAACTCACCTCGGTTTTATCACTTTGGGCAGGGCCACCACAGGATTAGATGGGGAAAGCCCTAGGAAAATGGAATGGGTGAAGGGACACACTCAATACCTCAGGTATGACCTCAAAGAAAGATCACTACTGTGACCTTCCAGTCCAAGAGAACCAACTCAGTGGATAGCAAACTTCAGACCAGGCCTCAGGAGTTTCTGTGAAATAAAGATGTTAACAACCTTCCAGAATGGAGGGTGGAGTGGGCAAATAATTCTCAGGTCCAATATATTTTTATAAGCTCAAAGGACATACATTTCTGGAGGCCACATGATACACAAGTGCCCTGACTTGACGAGCAGTGCTGTCCATCACTTTGGAACACTCAGGGAGATGATGATGCTCACTGCTCCACACGAGCAGCACTGCAGCGCCCACCCAGACACTGGCACACCAGTAACACGTGGCACTCTCCTCTGCTCTTTACTCATACTACCACAAAATGATAAAAACCTCAGTAAAAACCTTCTAGCTTAGCAGTAAGGCCAAAGCCCTTTAGTAAAACAAGCCCACACTTCCTGGCATGCTCCCCCCTTTTTATGAGACACTATTGGCAGAATCCTAAATGCAGATGATACAGCTATCAGCTGGTACTGGACCTAAATCTGTGTAGAAGACTTTCCACACAAAAAGCTCAATTATTATTTCACAAACCAGCACAGATCCAGCTCATAAACAGCCACAGTTTAGTTTTGCATTATAGCAACTGACTTCTAAAATATCTTTTGTTTATGGCCCACCCTGTCTCTAGATTTTGCATAATATTTGACAGAATTTGCTGTACAATTAACTGGATAGTTTTATTCTAGGTACCTTTTGTTATTCATATTTTTCAGAAGTTGATATCATAATGGAAATCTCCAACATCAAAGATAAAGCAGCCTTTACATTGTGAAATTCTTGCAATTAAAAGAAAATTGGATGCATCCATAACATTAGCTTTTAGTTAATTGCTAAACATTCTTTTTTTGTCCATGGCAGGAGGGCTCATCTAGATGCAAATGTTTCTCCAGAGAATCAGAATTATTATTTTTATGACTATTTTTGTTATTAATGCATTATTATTTAGGGGGTGTTCTGTGGGGAGTGTTTCTCTCTGACCAAGAACAAAAGCAGCAGTATAATCTTAAGAGCTCATGAAGAAGGAAGCACCTACAAAACATGTTTTTCTTTGTGGTTTATTTTTTTTAATCTGCCATGATGACTGACAAACACATCTCCACCTCAGTTCACATTTCAGTTTGTGAAATGCACTTTATCTATTGGAATAAGTTCTGCTGTTTTCATAAAATTTCATATTTATAGAGATAAAATAATGGATCCTACATCCAAATATTTCATATTACCTTCAGTAAGGACCAGAAGCTCACACTGACTTACTAAACTTGAAATACAGTCCTATAATTCTATTATTTGTATATTTTATTATACTTTATGATGTCAAACCACCACATTTCCACCACAAATCTACCACATTTTCACAACTAAAACTGTGCTACAGTTATTGGACTTGGCTAACTTCAGTTTTATGTGCAACCTAATCTTTCCTGCAGAGGTTAGAAGATACTAACATGCTTTAGGGCTTTGGAACTGGATGATCTTTAAGGTCATTTCCTTAAACGGGAGATACAAAAACACAGGCTGTTGTATGATGCTATTCTGTGATATTTTACTAACAAAAACATCACACAACTATAATGAAAGTGCTCTGAAATGAGCACAGACCACTTCAAGAACTGAGACCAGAGCTGCATTTGCAGTATGATTTGTGACAGTATTTCCTAATCAATCCTTCTGCAAATGCTCTGGGAGGTAGCAGCAAATAAACACCTCAGGATCTCTACTTTAACCCCAGTGGACCACAAAATCTAAAGAATATGTAAAAGTCCTTGGGATTAGAAAAGATAATGGGATTACAAATTGTAATGTTATTTTTTAAACTAAAATCTCACTGATTGCCAGTAATACTTGTGAGCAGTCTGGCACTCCTAGAACTTATGCTGGCAGATCACAGCTTACCAACAGAAAAACAGTGTTGTTCAAGCACAGTGCCTATGGATATTACCAGGAATTGAAGATCCTTCACTGCCTTAATAAAAGCATTTTAAATAGCACACTATAGTTCTCCACTGTATACAGAATGAAACCATCATGTCAGTCATTCAGGCAATGCAAAATCTAGTACATCTATAGGGGGGTTTAACCATATCAAGTATGTGTTGTTTCCAGAACTAGTATAAAGAGAAAAACCTTTTTTCAAATTAATATAAATAATCACCCTTTTAGATGCAAGTTGTTTGCCTTTCCCTTTTATGGTATCACCTCAGTTCATAAGTCTGGAACAGATGGTACAAATTGGTCTTTTCTTATGAGTTCCTCCCACTCACTTCTTGTTATTGTCTGGCAGCAATCATATGAAAAAATCTGAATAAAGCCTTTGGCAGAAAAGGTTACTTTAATAAGAGACTGAGACCATTCATTAGATTAAACACCACATCAAAGAAATGGCTTGTAGCTTAAGTTTGCCCTTTTTTGCATTTATAAGCAAGAAAACTCACAGTAAGCTCTGTATCAGGTTGACATTTCATTGATGTCTTTTTGATTCCCCATCTGATGAAATACTGCATTTTAAAATTTCACACAGGATAACATGGCTAAATTGAAAATAAAACATTTCAACTCATCACTAAAATGATGAACTTTCTTAGTGAAGAGCCCTAGGGCAGAGCTCCATCTCAAATTGTGTGACAGGGCCTGGAGCCATGCAGGGTTTGGTGTGGGATTGCCTGCCCAGCCTCCAGCAGCTGGGGCAGAGCCTCAGCCAGCTCAGCCTCTGCTCTCCATCAGACACTGGAGGAGCAGCACAGGCCTTGGGCCACCTTTCAGAAGCAACTCTTGGTGTCCTGGGATCCTGACTCAGGACACCTGCACCCTTAGACACAAGGCTGATGTACACCTCCCCTGCAAATACTACCAGGACACAGATTGCATAAGCATCATGTGTAAAAAAAACATATCCAGTGCCACCAATTAACAAGCTTAAATGTAATTAAACTCAGGATAATAAATGCATTTGGGTCTGGAAAGATCTAGCTTTCCTGTTTTAAATAGAAATGAATGAGATATCACAGCACAAAACTACATCTTGAATTACAGGCATTAGGAGCAACAGTGATCAGTTGAAAATGAAAATTAATTGAATACAGCATTGTTCCAAACCATTTATCTAATTTGATCAAGGTATCATTAACTAATTAAGTAGCAGTGCTGAATGTCCTGCTTATTAAAGCACAAGGTCATATGAAGGCCATGCTATCAGCAGAAAACATGGAAGGCTCTCTTTAGAAGGGTTTACACAAAAGTCATGAAAGTGCACATTTACCAGGGGCTTTCAGAGTTGCTCAGTCAGTTAGAAAATTGCCAATCCTTATTTAGAGGTACAAAACTGTGTAATAATGCTATTATAACCTCTAAGTCGCTTTTCTCAAAAAGAGTTCTTTTCAATACAACATACCAATGATCTTATCATGCTTATTTGTGTATTTCAGACACAGTCCTTGAGGAGGGGAGGGTTACAGAACTTGTCTATAAGCTAAAAGTGATTAAGAGTGGAAAACTGACAGAAGTTTGTTCAGAATCCCTCCACAGACATTTAGGGCAGCAGAGGTGGGGATATCTGGGACATCATTAGTATTTACATTTCAATGTGGCTTTTGAAAAGTATTCTTGAAAAGGTTCCACTGAGTTCCACTGTGAACACACAGTTAAGTTAATTTTCCTCCCTTTAAAAAACACAAACAAAACAAACAAACAGAAAAACCCACCTAAAGTACACAAGAAAGCCTGGTTATTTCAAATGAGTGACTGATACAGTACCTCTGTTTCTCAGAATTAATTTCCCTTCTCATCTTCTCTTGGTTTGGTGTTGGGGCTTTTTGTTTGGTTTGGGGTTGTTTGGGGTTTTTTTTTGCAGGGGGATTCTGTGATTTTTGTGTGTGGTTGTTGTTGTTGTTCTTCGGGGTTTTCATTACTGTTGTCTGTGATTTTTTTTTTTTCTTTTTAAGCATTATGTTGAAAGGTAAGGGCTCAGTGAATGACACAGTTCCAGTAAAACATACATTGCAAAAGCAATTCCAGGAAATATAGACTTAAGGAATGAAAGTAGTGTGTGCCTATGACAAGTAAATTGCATGACTGTGGGGTATAGTTCAATTCTACAAGAAAAATCCTGTTATACAGTTGAAAAATTAATTTCATTCCCCGTGGCCTGAAAATATTTTTTTCTGACATTTGAGAGAATTGTAATTGCAAAAGTACAAAACCACATCTATCTTGTCACTTACTTGTTTCTGTTGTGGGCTGGATATTATCCTGTACAGCCCTGGGTCCCTAAACAGCTTCTTGGGAGAGCTGGGATTGTTATCCCTCTTCCTGACGCCAAGATGTGATAAAAGACTACTTTTCTTTTTCCAGTGAGACAGCTCAAGAAAAAGTCTTTCTTTTTGCTTACAGGACTGGCAAACAATACCTCAAGTTTTTTTGGTTTTTTTTATTTGCCTCTCTTTTTTTTAATGCCATTATCTATTTTAACCAGTGGGTGCCAGAGTGGCCATCACTGAATGCAGACTGCTGTAGCTGGCTTTGGACAAGGGAGGAAGATTGCCTTCCTCCTTTCTGCCCCCTGATCTGCAACAGCATCCTTGGGAGCCTCTCCTATACCAGCTCCAACCATCAAATTTGTACTCAAATCCATGCAAAAAGAATTGAACTTGTTTATTTCCCTATGCCTTGTAATTACTTTTTTTTTTTTTTTTTTTGTACTTCCTATAAAATGGGAGAAGTAAGAAACAGTGAGAATAGTGTCCTGGGGTGGGAGTACAGACTCCATCCTCAAAAATACAATTCAGCTGAATCTCAGTAAGAAGGCTGTCAATGAAGTGGCTGAAAAGCCTTATAACAACTGGTATGTCTTATAAATAACTGGATAAGAGAGATCTCAGTGACTCTTTATATAAGGCAGTGGATATGAAATGGGAATTGCCTCACTTTTAAGGCAGATCTAAATGCAGATAATCACTACCAACAGTGAAACCTGGATATAAATAAATTCTCTGGCCTAGAAAGGCACTAGGTAGCCAGCAGATATTTCTTTGTCTAAAGGTAAGTAATCACATTTTAAAATTGTATTGCAATCACTAAGCCAAAAAGTAGAGAAAGCCAAGAGCTGTGGATATGGAACAAAATTTTATATTCAAATTGAAACACTTTTTCTTTTTATTATCAGCAACTACAGCCCTGAAATCAGTTGGTACTTCTGTGCTTAGAATAAAATGTCTGTAGTCCCAAACATTTTTTTTTCAGTCTTTGAGGCACCAGAAACACAAAGTAAAATAAATTATCCTGATTTCTCCAGAAGAACTGGATAAAATGAAAACAACCAACTTGGTAAAACTTTAAACAATTATCTATTTCACCTCTATGACTCAGCTCTTTATGTTAGGATCCCACCTTGAGTACAAATCAAGTTTACCACTCAGATTCTAATCAGGAAATTAATTAGGAAGAAACAAGAAAGCAAAAGAAAGAAGAAAAAACATAGTATTGCACATTAAACTTTTTAAACCTGACAATTACACTTTACGATTTCATTTCCATGGCAATACAAAATATCTGCTTAGCTGATTGAATCATTGGAAAGAAACAAACTCCTTAACAAGATATCTCTAGTGATGTGTAAGATGATTAACAGGTGTTTTATTGTTTACCTTCAGGCAGGTTTGTTTGGGGTTTTTGTAAGTGAAGACTTGATTAGGAATGATTTTGGAACACAAAGGCAAGAGACCGCCACATTCATACTGAACAAACTATAGAAATAACATTTTCAAATTTCATTCCAGAAAACAAGCTGGGAGCTCATTTAAAATGTTCCTTCAGAATCTGTATGAGTGGCATACATTCATGCTGATTTAAATGGCCATTTAAATCAGCATGAATGTATGCCACTTATACAGAGGTTCTTAGATCTCAAAGTATTTACCCCATATTTTGCTCTTGTTTGGAGGATTACTTTTTTAACAGCTTGCTGAAAATTACTGATTTAGTGCTGTTTTCTCTTATTATCCCTTGGCAGACTCTTGGCTAGACCCCTTTTTATTTCTATTCAATTAATTTTAAATTTTCATAAGCAAGTTCAGTGAATGACAAATTATATGGAACACATTTCTCCCCATCATTCATGGGCAATAAGATCCTCCTCTTCCCCCAAGGGAAAGACAGGCAATATCCCTACTTTGTTTCAAGATGTTGGTGTTGGTCATGGCTCACTGAGAACATTAAAATTATTGCCATAATGGAATGGAATTTAGTCTTTAATTTTCATTTTGACTTCTTGAGAATAAATTAAATTATCCTTCCATTCAAAGGGCCCGTTCATGGCCTGCAGCCTGCAGGAGGTAAAAAGCTTAAGCAAGAGGCCAGTGAAGCACAGTCTTTGTGCATTTGCTTTTCATAAACATGATTTTCAATCCATTTATGAGCATCTAACTGTGGGGCTGGAGTTTCTTTGCAGAATAATTCATGGGAAGGTTTTCCCTATTGTAAATATGTGTTTACCCAAAAAATAAACAGGAAGATTCATCATAAAAATGTTAAAGAGCAGGGTGGATATCACAGGACTTACTTTGGCATGAGGTTAAGTACAACATTTTTAAGTCAAACACATTTTGCCATTATTCATTTAATCAATTAAACATTACAGCAATTGGAAATCTTAAACAGTAGTGGAATTCAACCTTCATGGATTATTTGCAATGAAAACCAAGCCAGCCTGATGTTCATTCAAGTGGCAACGTTCTACACCACCATGAAGAAGCCGAAATCCCACATCATTGTCTCGCTTACAACATGTAATCTGCCATGGTTTGCACAAAACAGGAAAGGTTTTTCTCATCTCCTAGACAAACATGACAGGATTTAGGCTCTGGCAGGACTAAAACAACTCAGGCAATTAGTTTCTGTAGGCTGCATTCGTGTCTGAGCTGGGACCACTGCCACCGATTGGTTACATTCAGCACACAGTTACTCTGAAGCTTTTATTTTAATTAGTAAAGTTTTACAACAAGAATCATTTAGACATTTTTCTGGATTGATTGTCTAAATTTTAGTGAATGATTTTTTTGTTAGGCTCTTCTCATAATTCATTAATAAGGCAATAAATAAATACCACAAGTTATTGAATGCCATAGCTGGAAAGCTGATTTGTGATAATTCATCGTTATTGGCTCCAATGAATTATATGGATATAGTTTGTCTACTGTTGCCATTTCTTCCAGTATTTTTTATGCTCACGTTCCTGAAGAAAACCAGACTTGTTTCTTGAAGTAAAATGTGTGATTTTTGCTTGTCACTTGAAAGTAAACTTTACAGAACAACAATATTTGCCAAGTAAAAGTTCGATTACATTCTTAAAAAAAATAAATCCCAACAAAGAAACAACAACAAGAAAAAAAAAATGGCAGTCTTTGCTCAAATCTCAACAAAAGACTTGTCTCACAAAACTACATAAACATCTCTAGGAGCCCCTTTAGATAAACAACAGCATCGACCCACTCTAAATGTATATTTTATTGTTTAATCATTTTTTTATGCATCTTCACCAACTTTCCAGTTATATTTTGGTCTCAGAATAAGATAATCCAAATAGCCCTCATACTAATGTCAAATACAGGAACTACTGCTGCTACTAAACAGTTCCCTTTTTGTAAATCTGGAATAAGGGCTTCAGGGCTATTTTACCCTGAGAGATCATAAACTGTTAATCAGTCACTATCACATCCTCTTGCTTTTTCTGTAACTATTTCCCAGAACTCAGTTCCTTTCCCAAATGTTTAACCTCTGTTAGAGCATGACCAAACCAAAAGCCCTCAGACAGAGAGAATGTGTGATCAACTGAATTCAGCTGCCCAAACCATGCAGAATGGCCAGGACCTGAGGTTATTGTTTAGTATTCTCTACTTTTCCAGAGATATCTGTACATGTAAGCAATGATTAAATACTACTTATACTATACATCAAACTGTTGAGACCAAAATTTTCTGGAATCTAGAACTATTCAAGTATAGTGACCACTTCCTGTTTAAAATTCCACTTTGAGATTACCATAAGCTACATCCTATCCACATAATGCAAGTTTTCTGCACACTGCATAATGAACTTTCTTGTTTATTTAAGCTGTGTTACAGCTAAATGTTGAAAATCCCTTGTGTTTATGATCTATCTTTAGTACTGTTTTTAATCAATTAGCCAAACTTGGAACAGAGTGAGAATGTCTTACAGAGTTAGTATGACACTATTGTCTATCAAAAACTCGTGCAAATTGTCTCAGATCTATATTCCTCTTAACTGCATTCATCAAGAACCACATTAGACACTTCTTATTTCCACAGTCATAATGGCCAATTCTAATATTCAGGTAAATAATCCTATTAACCCTTAAGAAATACTAAAGAAACATCAATCTTCTTCCAGAGTGCCAAAACTTTACTGCCTGGAACCTCTGGGGGAAAGAAACTAAAACAAAAATACACCAAAGGAAAAAACATTGATTTCCAGAGGATTCGTTTGGTGAGTCTCTAATTCCTTTGGATTCTTGTTATCTGCAACTGCTAATAGGAAAGAACTTCACTTTATCAGCCACAATTCAGCCTCATGAATAAGTAATTTACCTCATTTGAATGATGCTAAGAATATGTCATTATATATCATGTGCTTCCCCCCTTCAGATCAGAAATCTTCTATACTACTATCAACAATTTTATCATGTTTGACTACAGAATTATAATTAGTATTTCATCTGCTCTCAATATACTTAAAACCTACATTGTACAGTATAACTCTACTCATCCTGGATTCTTCATAGTGCCATTTGCTTCGCCATCACTGTGGAGAATTGATAGAGAAATGAGACACCAATGGAATTTTTATAAACTATCAGATGTGCACTTTCAATGTGCACTAAAAAAAAAAAAAGGTGCTTTAGGTAGAGGGGAGAATGCACAAAGCAGAAATTCCCAGTATGGCATCTAGAACAAGATAAACTGAGGATCTTTTTTGGCTTGAGCAGAACAGTAACCAGATCAGTCCTGAATATGATTTTTAAGCTCAGAGGTCTTAAAAATATTGACAAAGCCTCCAGAAAAGCCTAAATAATGTTAAAATGCATGCATAAGGACAAATATTACATTGAAGTCCATATTCTAGTACTGAGAATATCAAAGACTGAAACAAACTGTTTTTCCAACATTAAAATCACAGGTGGACTTTTTTACAAGTCTTCTTATTTTAGAGAAATAAAAAGCAGATGCCAAAAGTAACTTTTTCAATCACAGATCTGTGAAGAATCATTGGCCACAAGACCACTTGTATTAGATTAATAATTCTGGGCTCAGAACTCAGACACCCCAAGGCTACACATCTGCATAGTCATATGCAAAATTCAGCTAAGTCTGTGAAAAGGGAAAACATTCAGGACTGGCATCAGAAAATCCACTGCCACGATCTGCCTTCCAAACAGGAACTGGGCTTGGATGCATTTAGGAAGGAAATTGCACTCTGAAATAATTAAGCCTACTCCTCCCTCTCACATCAGGCTGAAGACAGTATGCAGAGATTACAGAAAATCGCATTTCATGTCAGCATTTCAGGAAAATACTGCAGTTTCACAACTACCACCATTCACAGGTACTTAGACTCAAAGCACAAAATGACCCTCCTTCACTCACCCCTGCCACCAGGTTCTGCTGGGCTCACAGTCTGCTCTGCTCACATCTGAAATGGCATTTTCTGACTCAGGTGTGGAACAAAGAGCAGCTGATGCCAGCACAGGTAGGATGAACATTGCAGGTCTCTCCTGATTTATGGGCACAGTCTGTGGAGCTGAAAGGCACCTATTGTTTAGCATATGGTGTGCTCAACCACTTCACACAATTCTGTATAAATATGAAACTATAAAGAGTGCAGAAAGGGGGAAAGGCAATACGAGACAGAGTAATCTGACTGGTTCTAGACCTTTTTCTACTACAGCTTTAATGAGTTCCAAAGCAACCTGCCCAGGCTCAAAGTAGAACAGGGAGAGAGGATACCTGGAAGGAGGAAGGATACCTGCCTCCAGAAGGCAGAGGAATGATAGAAATACTACAGGGAGAGAAAACATTTTTATTCAAAACCAGTGTCACTCAAAAAAGATGAGATTTCTCAAATACCTGTCCTAAGATGACAGTATACAAGTGAACATTACAAAATTTTACAAATTTCTATTCAAATTTCTGTTCAAATTTCTATTCTATTTTACAAATTTCTATTCAATATTCTATTCGATATTCTATTCTATTTCTATTCGCTCCATCAGTGTATTTACTCATCCTCATTTGCATAACTATTTTAATTCCCAGAACTATTTTTATCATTAAAATCTGCATTGTATTCCAATAATGTTAAAAATGATCTAATTTTGCAGCACTGAGGAGTGAAATCATAATTTCTTACATTTTTAAAAAAGTTGTGTAAATCACTCAAAATTACCATCTCAACCATTTTTATGGCAATTCACATCCAGGACAAATAGCTGCTATTTATGAGATAATGAAATAAATACCATAAATAAATACCAGTATCAAGAAAAGGGGGAAGTTTATGTTTAGTGGAACTCAACCAAGTCCCCTCATTCTTGTAAAAAGGGTAAAGGAATTGCTTGTTTGAAACCACCAAACCCATCTGCGCAGCCAAGTTATCATGAAAAAAAAATTACACACCCAAAAAAAAAATTAGCTGTAGACTGAAGATCAATAAGTGCATGGGCATGGCTAATGACTAAATAATACTGCTGGAGAGCTTGGAAGGAAATTTGGAACACGGCTCAGAATTCCTGGTTTATTGATTAAGTATCTGTAAGATTGTGACCTGCATCTCACTGGCAAAGGCAAGTTTTTACAAATACTAATTACCCAAAAATTTTATTAGACACAGAAAATACAGTGTTTTTAATGAACCCAGATCACAGTCATTTAAAAACACCTAGAAATCATTCTGGGGGACTGGTTCAAGTGCAAATTCAATTTAGAAAGTGTGACATTTCAACCAGTTTACTTAAAATTAACAAATGCAACTATATAGCCACAGAAAGCCAACTCCTGATAGTAAAAAAAGAAGCATGATAGATATCAGTGAATTAAGCAGCAGTAAAAACATTTTACTAGGAAAACAAGTTTTGATAATAATTCTACTTCTGGACTTTTAAAGGGTATAAAGTATGGTAGTTGTTACAATGCTGTGAATAAGAAAGCATCAACTAAATTATTAAACACGTTAAAACTGTTTCTTGCCACCTCAAGCCCAGTAAAGAATTTTCAACAAGCCCTTGTGGAGACTTGGTGGTGAAAAGAGCACAGAGGTTTCTGATACAGCAGGAGTTTTCAAAATGGAATTAAAAAATCATATTTGGAAAAGGAAATAAAATTAAATAAAAGTATTAAAACCAGAATCACATGGAAACTTTCTCTTTCATTGATTCAACTTGTACTAACAATCTGAGGATAAACTGCAGTTGTAATTAATATTTTGTAAGGTACTCAATGATGTAGCCAAATAGTAGCTGCCAGACTCTTGGAAAACATCATTTTTCTGCCAAGCTTTCCCTTTGTTTTACAAAGCTATGAATAAATATTGTAGAATGTTATAAAGAATGGCTGCTTGAAAATATCTTTTTTCTTGGTAGACCCAACTTTCATCAGACTTTCTTTAATGTATAGCCGGCATGTAGGACAAAAAATGCAATTTTAAACAGAAAAGTCAGATGGCAGTTGAATAATTATGCTCACTTTTTCTATTGAACTTTGCAGTATAAACTTTGGACTGGATGTGACACATTTTTAAATTCATGGAGAGCAGGCTGCAGTACTGCATACAAAGCAGAGCAAGGAAACTCAGACCCAAGTGGTGTGCAAACTCAAAAAAGGTTTGACTCATCAGCTGCTCTATGTGGAAGTTGTCTGGGGACCAAGCAGCTGTTTTAGGCTGCCTCTTCACCAGAACTGAGTTATTGTCAGACACTGTAAAGGAGCAGAACAACTTTGTTTCATTCTATTAAAAATTACAAAGGAACAATGCAGCCAAAAACCTCAAAATAATAGAATATGGTAGTTAAAACCTGTTTTACAAAAAAAAAACCAAAAAACCCAACACTTTAGAGGAGAAGCCTTGCCTTCATGCAAGTAGGAAACTTAATGACAACTTAATTTTATAGTTTAATAACTGAAGAAATTAGTCTGTGCTCTCATGTAACCATATTAAGTGGGTAGATTCATATTCTAACAGAGGCATTTACTGCACAGTAACTTCAGAGACCATTAAAATCGTAAGAGAGAGGTTGCTCCCTGTCTCTGCATGCATACAATTTCTCAATAACCACCCATAGCCCTTATTAATAATCACCTTTTACAGCATGGTAATACTTTCCACTACAATTCCTAAAAATCACACTCTAATTCCAACAGAAACAACTGCTATTTTTTCAGGAAGTCCTAAATATTTATTTTGTTATTAACAAAAATAAAACAAAAGCCCTTAATAATATTGGTCCAAAGATTACAGGCAACTGATAGAACATATAAGCTCATATACTTGCCTAAAAAGATGGAATATTTTTAAGGCAATTCAAAAACACACTGTGAGACTGCATTAATGGAACATCTTACAGCCTAGCCCTAAAAGAGTGCTAATTAAGAGTTTTCCTGAGCTATTGCACTAAATCACCGTACACATACCCAGGTTCTGGACTGCAGCAATCCCAGCTCTATGTACTGGGACAGAAAACACATGGACACTCTCATGACTACAAAACTTTGTCCCCTTCACTGAGAGCAGGAACAAAATTAGGTAATAAAGAGTTTTGCTAGAGCTCCTATGCACTACAGCAACTATCTGCCCCGCTCTTTATATGGTTTTTTATATCAATTTTAAAAAGTTTTAATTGGGCAACAAAGGAATTTTCATTTGCTGCATTGTATATCTAATTTCAACTGTGAAAATGCCTTGAAAATTGAGACCAAACAGGTATTAAGCCCTAATGTGACTTTCATAAAGATTTACTCTAAATGCTTACCCCTAACAATTTATTTCTACCTGTAAGCTACCTAAGTAAAGTTTAAGATACAGCAAATTAATATCTGTTTAGAATAGCCTCCTACAAAAATCTTGCTGAAGAGGTAAAATTTAGAGATATTCAAGGAAAGACAGACCTACTCTTGCTGTTCTTCCACTATGTTCAGAGAAAAACATGCTGAAATTGTGTTATAAGTAAACAAAAATTGCATCACTTTCCTTTTATTTCTGCAACAACCCAGAGTCACCAAACACTTTCAGCTAGTGGCTTATGTCTGAATAAGTAATATCTATTCATAGGTATCAAGTTTGTTTGTTTTTTCTCTTAGAGGGTCTCAGAACATGTATTGCTCAGACTATATACTTACACATGCTTGCACTGATGAAATAGGATATTTGCTGAACATCAACCAGGTATTGGTTATTTAACTGGTCTTGGGTATTTAACAACCAAACATGAGAATACACATTGTACTGGCAAGCAGAAATCCATAAATAAATATTTGCCAAGCATGTCACATCCATGGATACCATATGCTCTATGATAGTAAAGCAGGCATGGCACAGTAATAAATTTGATTACTAAATTCCATTAATACTCAGAGAAAGCTGAACATCTACCACTCAGCAAAGTGCTATGGTTGTTCTGCCACTGAAGTGTTGGGACTTCCCACTCCCCCTTATCCCTTCAGTCTAGGAACAAACACACAAAATTAGTCTTTGTAGCAGATTGCACTTAAATATCTGGCATCCTTACAATTCATAAATGTTTGCCAAATAACATGTATGCAGAGATATCTTAATAATAAATGCAGCAGCTGTTTGCTATCTTAGGATGTAATAGAGAAACAGTGAGAAATTATCTGTTATCATTGTGTTATAAAATGAGAGTCGAGACAAAAATAATAAAGACATTGTTTATGACATAGCCTACAAACAAAATAATGTCTTTCAGAGCTTTAGATAAAAAATCTGAAGAGGCAGAAACACACAGAGGCAGTGTCCTTAAATAATCAAAGCAGTCTAGCAGCAACTGAAAGTCATCTTTTGAATGTGTATTTCTCCATTTTTATTTTTTTTTTTCCATTCTGGTCAGAGTCCCCATGGACACAAACATCAGGGACAACAAAACCCGCTGTGATCCTAAATTCACTTCTAATCTCTCAGCTGGCATGTTCAGTGCAGCCAGCTCTCAAATAAAGTGTGTAGTGCATACGTCCACCAACAGGTTGAAAGATGCAATTAATTTGTAACAGAAACTGTATTTCAAATTTTGTTTCATTTTACTTTTCTCAGGTCACGGAAATCAATGACAGCAACCAGCAAAGGCAGAGTAAGCTGTGCTTCCAAACCTGTGACTCCTATCAGATACTAGCTACAATTTCCACTGAATTTGTATTTTCAAGTATCTCACAGAAAGATAGAGCTCAAGTTGTTGTTAAAGTGACATTTTCAAGAATGGCAGACTTGAATTAGACTTCCCTGACATGATCTGAACTATTGATTCACATACATACACCACATTTTAGTGATGAAATACACAACTCCTGCTCTTTGAAGTGTTTCAGAAAACAACATTCTCCACAATCTCAGTACCATCCTGCCTGTTTGAAAGACAAAAGTTCTGCACAAATGTCAATACATATTTCAGACTCGCAATCATGATGAGAAAGTATCACCTCGTCACGTTTGTCCATCTCACATAACACCAGTCTGGAGCTTATAGACCTCCCAGGCCAGAGGAGGTATTGCTATCTCAAACTGAATTCAGTTCCAAGCATCAAACAGTATTTTATCTTCTTTTGTTGCAAATTTGTGTGGCAATTTAGCATGTGTGTGTGCAGAGGCCATTTGGCTGGATGAGTGTAACTATACTGTAGCTTTTAAGTATAGAGCCATCAGAACAGTGTAAGAGATTCCTTTGGGGATTCCTTCTCTTCCATTTCTTTTTATAAAAGGTGCATTTTAAATGCAGTCTAAAAACAATGGCATTTTCCTCCTATATAAAAATGCCTACATTAGAGAGAAATCCACTTACAGCCACACTAATGGCAGGCAGAATTTCTGGTGATTCCAAGATTCCAAGAGAATTTTTATTTCCTGTATAAAAGTTGCAAAAGTAAGTTCCAAGCAGTTGCATAACAGTGAAACTGCACTTAGGCAGCTGCTGAGGTGTAACCTCACTTTGAAGTCACACAGGTCATCTGGAAACAAAGAGTGGAGTAGAATTTTAGTAACCTATCTATAGGTGGAGACAATGCCATGCAGGCTTCCTCAGGAGTCCATGAATTATGTTTAGTATAAGAAAAACAGTACATTCAGAAGGTCCCTGAAAGCCATCAGCCTTGAAACAGAAGACAACACCCATTTTATATGCCTTCTTCCAAAAGAGGGAACAGCAAAACACAGTGACATATGCTGAGTGTCAAATTCACCACATGAAATGACAATTTCATTTACATAAAAGCAGCATTACAAAGTTTTAATTAGTACTAATGGTTGTCAGACTCTCAGAAAAAAAGCCAAAATAAGGTAGGATGTGAGGAAATACAAGTAGGGCAAGTGTAAAATACACTGCAATATATTCTTTGCTCATTTGACAGGTATAGCTCACTTTTTACCATATTCCATAGCATGATATGAAGTGTCGTGCAATACTTTTTTTTACAGGATAATCAAGTTCTAGTACCATTATTACAGTAATCTGTACTCTGTAAGAGCCTCTAGTCAACACCCACTGGAAGCATTTGAAATGACTACATTTTGTTTGCACAACACAAAATACTATGTAGTGTAAAGCTGATGGATTCAGAATTCCATTTCTCCTGCTCCAAAGCAGCTCAAGTTGGTGGCATTTCAATAAATAATTTCAAAGTCATCACTGTGAGTTGCTGAAAACAGTCAAGACTCAGGCCTGAAAAGAGTGAGGAGAGCAGGATGGGATCCCTGGATTCTGGGAGGGTCTCCTCTTCCTACCACCCAGCCTCACTGCTCTTGCTCCAGAGTCAAACCTTTAACCAAGCCCATTTAATTCATTAAACAGCAATTTTCTCACCAGACAGCTTTGCTGGTTTAATCATAGTGAGGTCTGGGCACACAGGCAACAGAGCAATACTACAAACTTGAAACTTGGTCTGCTCAGTCTTCCAAGACTGAAATAAGAAATAAAGTTGGAACTTTAAAGTACTAAATGTGTTGTCAATGAAGGCACCCAAATTTTGCAGCTGGTCTGAAAATTTTTTCATAAGATTGGTGAAGGGTTTGCACACAAGAAATGTATGCATAAATTATAACTTCAAGGGTTTGATTTAACAAGGACTTGGTCTGCCTTAAAATACAATGGCCTCCAGGGATCACTATCTACAATTGCCTTGCAGAACAATTGTAGGGCCTTGGGGTTTCAAGCTGTTATACATTAAATTCATAAACAAGAGAAAAGGTTTACAAATACCTACATCCAGGGATAATTTGCTTTACCCCTCTTCCTTCCATTTTTTAAACCTGTAAAGACACTAATTCACATCAGCCACATCCCCCCTACTGACAACACAGAACGTAGGACTAAATCCTCCGAGAAAGACAGACACTAGGTTTTGATTATCTTAGTCCAGCAGAGGTTTTACAGCATTGTAACACTGCTGACTTGCATTCTGTTCCCTTCGACTTTAGTGAAATCACAATCATAAAACTTTTGTCACTGGCAAACCTACCAGATGCCAATACATCATTCTGTGTTTTAGGAGAGTTTGAGAAGCACGTATTTCATCAGGTGTTTTTTATTCCTTCCTTACAGAAAAAAATAAAAGTAACAAAAATCAGCCAACAAACAAAACTAAAAAAGCCACACAAATCTCAATCTGGGAAATGTTTAACAAAAGCAAGGAAAGATAAAAAGCACAACATGACCTGATCTATTTAGGAGAATATTTGAGGAATGAAGTGGCAGAGAGAGAGCAGAGTTCATGTGTGGAGAACTAAAAGAGAGCCAGGAGAGTCAGCTTTTAAAGACTCAGGATTATATGGGGCCTTCTCAGGACCAGCTGCATTCCACCAAGCACTTAAACACTACTTATGAACTTCATTAGTCAGAGTCAGGCTGCCTTTGCTTTGCTGTGTATATACTTGCTTGGCTACACATAATTTTACTTAAAATTATTCCCTGTTCCATCATAACTATCTTTCTTTGATACACACTTCAATATAAAACCAGAGAGCTCAAAGACAACATTCAGATTTTTTTTTCCCTGATCAGCTAACAGTTGGAGCTGAAAAGTAACTGGAAAAATCTTAGTTTGCCAGCTCAGAAGAGAAACTCAGATCTTGTAACCATTTTCACCCTATATGTTTAGAACATGTTAGCACTGTAATTCTACACCACACTAAAGTCATTAAAACTATTAAAATTCTTCTTGCATTTCAAGACAAAAGCACATTTCCAAACAAACTGCTGGAATAGATCACCTTGTTTCTTTAGCTAAACGACATACTAGTGTAAAATGTCCCAGAAAGCATATTAAAAGATCAGTTCATTATTTTCTGCAAGTGCAAAAAATAAGTTAAGCTCTAAGGAAAAAAAAAAAAAAAAAAAAAAAAGACAGAAAACTATTTCTTAAGTACACTTGAACACAAGCTTCAAAATTACTTCAAACTAAGCTAAGTCATTCTCTTACAGCTTAGTAAAAAGTTTTTGTGGCCACAAGGAAGAAGAAGGCCAAAGCTTTCCAGTCTTGGATTTAAAAATTACAAACTCAAACTAAGTATTATAAGGCAAACTGACACACTGAAATATACTTTGGGAATCAGTCTCTTTTTGCCATCTCAGCCCAACTCCTGCTGTTTTCCTTCTGCCCAGTCCTCATCCTTGAGAGAGCAAGGCTGAACAGGGGCAATGTCCTTAGCCAGGGTGACCTGGACCCTCCCAGTCTGTGCCTGACAGCACAACCCACACTCACCCAAGGAGATGCTGCTTTTCCTGGAGCTCCAGGGCCACAGGCTGCCCTGAGACTGCCAAAACAGCCTCACAGAGCAGTGACCCTCCTTGCTCCTGCAGGTAACAGCTGTACTAGTAAACTTCAGCATCAACTGATTGCATTAATTCAGCAATTAGTTATAATCTCATCAGCTCTCATGCACTAAGCCTAGTTCAATGGCAATACAGGGCAATACAGGAAAATATTATACCTGAATATGACTAAGAAACAAGCCAATGAGTTTACAATGCTTAAAAAGCATTTATTCCAAGCTGGAAACTCATCTGAAGCTTATACTGAGAAAATCACTCTCAAATACACCTTTTTAATTTCTTATTTCTGTTCCCAAAGTTAGGCTTGAACATAATTTGACTTTTGCAGAAATCTATTCTGAATCAAACATTGGAAAATACCACTGTGAAGAGCCCCAATGGTCACTGACTAAGAAACTGGTTTGAAATTAATTCATAAGATCACCTGCAATCCAGGCATTTCCTGTTCTACAAGGGAGAAGTACAAAAGTGGCTGGGTAAGAAAGGGAACACAAGAAAAATGGCTTCAGATAGAATCAATTTCTATAGCAGAAAGTTATAGGTAAGTAGATTAATGCAGTTCTAGTGCAGCTTTGCAATGAGAAGAAAAAAAATTCTTGCTTGCAAGAAGTTCAAGGACATGAAGTAAGCCACAGAAATTTGTTGTTGAAAACAAGCGTTTTATTCCTGCACCTGCAGTATTGTCTTGCCAGATACACAGACTTAGCCAGGCAGATGTCTTGCCTATTGTGCCAATTTGGTAACCTAGCTACAGTATCAGAGATCCATGTAAAAGACAAAGGGAAATACTGCATTTTCCAGGGGAAGAAGAATTGGCTTTGTTAATAAAAGCAGCAGTATTGAAGTAAGCAGTTCTGGCTTTTTTTCAAAAATATATCAGAAATAGACAATCTACAAAGTAGAGCTTATGCATTCCCTACTTTTTGCATGTAGAAGAAAGTTCTGAGAAAGCTGCTTCAGGAACACGCCAGAAGGATGAATTTTATTTGGGGTTGGAACCCAGGTTACACATCAGAAAAGAGTCAACAACTGGGTATATAAATCAGCCTGTAATGAACAGGTTGTCCCCACATTCTGGTGATAATCCACATCAATCATGAACCACACATCTGACCCCAGACTGAACTTGTATACAAATTAAATTCATGATTCCTTGCTTGAGTCCGAATCAGATATGGTTTTCTTTGTGGTCAAGGATTGGGTAGAAAATTGTATGTTAATAAAAAGAATTACTTTCATTACTTACCCATCAGAGCCACTCAGCAGACTAAACTGCAAATGAGCTGGCTTGCACCACAGATAATGCCTATCAAGCAGAAACACAGGAGTAAAGGCAAATATTCCTCATCCTAACAAAATTCCTTGCAAGGAAAACTACAGCCTTTTCTATAGTTCTTTGGAACACAATGCTGGAAGAGGATTTCAATCCTGGTAATAAGTTGGCATCTTGATGGTGAACAGAAATGTAGAAAAGTACTGAAGTTCCAGGAAGAAGAGGACACTTAACCCTATGGAGCTAAAAACAATTTGCCACCCATACAAAACTTCTCTAAATTAAGAGTTTCAGATAATGCCAAGAAAAAAAAAATTCTAGGTTTATAGAAAGATTTATTTACATAGTTGTCATCTTTATCCATTCTTAACTGACACTCAGAACAACTCTTCCTCATGTTGTCTTTCACTGTTTATTTACAGTGCCTCAGTAAGCAAGGAAATCATCAGTTTTCAAACTGTAGTAGCAGTAGTAACACAAATGGCTTGTATCAAGCCATGGTTGATTATTGACAAGAAATATCAAGTTTTCCCTGACAGATGGTATAAACCAAGAAAAAAAGCTTCCCAATTACTTTGGGACAATTCTGTTAGCTCAGATAACACAGCACTTCCAAAATCATGTCAAAAGGCTTCCTCACAAATGAGAATAAAGAAGCAGCTTACATTGTAAACATATTCAATTTACAAATTAGAAATATGACCAGAAATCAGGTCTCTCAGGTTCAGTGTATTTAATCAATGCCACCTTTACAAGCTCTCCTCCCAGCATACCAGTTGGTTTTGATACAGTTGCTTTCAGAACTGCTAAAGACCTAAATGAATTACAGAAATGTCAATAACTATAGGCACTAATTGGTCAGTTAGGACCACGAATTTTCACACTTCTCAAGCAGTTATCAGTTTCTGCTATTCCTTATGTAAGTTCCCATTCCAAATATTGTGTACTTTCTTTTCCTGACACTAAAAAAATGAGGTTTCTTTTCTGAATTCTCAGTATTTCATTCATGAGCCCTTTTTGTGCACTGATTCCACACCTGACAGCGGCCCTAAAGCAATCATACACCCTAAACAATTACAACAACTCATAAAAATAAGCAGTGCATAAAATGTAACAGAAGAACATTACCTTACAATACTTGACACCCTCAGGGGATCCATTTTCCTTTCACAAACACATAGTTCCCTTTGACATTAATGGGAGCTACATGAATAAGAAAAAAAAAACAATAGATGCTTTGCTTGAAAAACACATTTGTGCCAAGTGGGTATTGGCAACCTGTTTAGCCCAGGTGATTGGTGGGGGGCCTGCCCAGAGATATTTACCTGCAGGCTGCTGGTTCATTTCCCAAACAGCTGAGAACCACAAGTGTCATTTCTGCTTTGAGGATCACTTGCTGATTTATTGTCTTGATGCCTTTAACACTCATTTTTGAGGAAGAGCATTAATTGGGGTACTTTCTGTAAAGTGGTCCTTCCAGTGTGTTTAAACACACTGGTACAGTCTGGTGTTAATTATAGCAAAACAATTTGTACAGCACTGGAACAATTCTCTGCCACTGGGAAATACGCAGTAAATTAGAGATAAACTTTTAAGTTTCCAGATCTCAACACAGTTATATGCAATTAGATGCAGCTCAAATTAAAAAAAAAAAAAAAAAAAAAAAAAAAGTCAGAACTACTTTGCATTTTCCTTCATGTTCTAGAAAATAATTACACAAGAACAGAGGTAAGTAAAAAAAAACCAAACAGGTTATACCTTTGGCATGAATGGTTAAAAACTACAGTATCTATATCTATAATACACAGCCATATAATTATATTTATATCTATTTGGTCCCAGAATTATAGAGACCAGACATTTCATAATATCCTAGTATGGCCGACTCATGAACACAATATTTTGAGTTCATCTGTTAAATCTCAGCTTGAATTTGATATTGAATCAAAGCAATAGCTTTGTGAAGGTAAGGCAACAACATCATCAGCCACCAAAAAACCCAAACAAAAAGAAATAAATAAATAAGGTTTTTTAAATATTTAAAAAAAAAAACCCAAAGAAAATCAGGAGGCACAAGAAATGTGTGGTTGTCTAATAAGCCTCAAAAACTCACCCAATTTCACAAAAGAAACCCCAAACTTATGCCCTGTTCACACTTCCTTAGCCCTCTTGTCAACTTTCCCTTTTCTGACTGTTCTCCCATAGCTCAATTTTTGTTTTCTCTTCCTCACTGATGCCTGGAAACGTAAGCTCACTTTTAGTCACCTCTGTATATTCCACATCCTCTGCCATTAACTTTGCTACTTAGTGTAGTATTATTTTCTGGTTCTTTCCAGACCCTTAATTTTTAAAAATCCAACCAAATCTAGATTTCTATCTAGATCACATTTTCCTGTTACCAAATGAAGCACCATCACTAACTCTGATTGTCACAGTCACACCACAATTTCTGTAAATTGTGGCCTTTAAAGTGGGAAAGGCAGAGGCTGGTTAAGATTTCCATGGTTCTAAACTAAGTACTCTTTCAGCCAGCCTCACTGCCTTACCATGCCTTGTACTTGATCTTGTGTTAATACAACAGCTTTCCTCTGAAATGGAGATCAATTCTGCCCATATCACAAGGCTTCTTTTTGGTTTTGTCATGAATCTTATGAGCAGGATGCTCAGATGAAGCCATTCTGCCATGTAAGTACATTTGTCCCTTAGAAAACTGAGAAAAATCTTTCCGCTATCTGAGATTAAAGATCTTAACACCACTAAAAGCAGTCACTGATCCCTACATGAAAACACACAGGACTCTCTGACAAAAAGAAAGAAAAAAAAATCATCTTCTACAATTTGGCATTTGGGGCAGCAGAGAAACCTAAATGTCCCTGTTAGGGACAGAAACCTAAGTTGCTTTTCAACAGAATAACTCCCTAATTTCACCATCTGCACTCGAATTTATTCCATGTCAAGATACTATCACACACAGCTAATATCCCTTTCTGTTACTTGTTCCTACCATACAGTTAAAGAGCCATGACCACATATCTACTGCAACAGAAGTTTGGTGGGCTTGAGGAGGGAGGTTTTGGGGAACTGATCCTATTGGCTCTTGACAACAAACAGCAAAGCTTATCAAAACTCTAACAGGTTTAAACTAAAAAAATCAGTGTCTGTTCTGAAAGTATGCAGATAAACCCTTGTCATTTAAGGCAACAGTAGTGACCCATTTTTAGGCTCAGCCTGTAACAGGATTTCATGTATACACCTTTCTTCCTCTTCTACACACCTGCCTCTTTCTGCTTTGCATTAGCACAGTAGTCGTGCAATGGGACCCTGACCCATGGCAGCTGTTTCCAGTTGTTAACATGAGAGAATCATATCAAATAGGAAGGCAGAATTTGCTCTTTTTCCTGTTGTGAACCTCAGAGCTGGACTCAGCCCTGCAGGTGGGGTCTGAGCAGAGCAGTGGGGCAGCACCCCCTCCCTGCCCTGCTGCCCACGGTGCTCTGGATGCAGCCCAGGACACGTTTGTCCCTCAGGGCTGTGAGTGCTCATGGCTGGGTTGTGCTGAGCTTCTCCTCAGGGCTGCCCCTCAGCCCCTTCTCCTCAGGGCTGCCCCTCAGCCCCTTCTCCTCAGGGCTGCCCCTCACCCCTTCTCCTCAGGGCTGCCCCTCAGCCCCTTCTCCTCAGGGCTGCCCCTCAGCCCCTTCTCCTCAGGGCTGCCCCTCACCCCTTCTCCTCAGGGCTGCCCCTCAGCCCCTTCTCCTCAGGGCTGCCCCTCAGCCCCTTCTCCTCAGGGCTGCCCCTCACCCCTTCTCCTCAGGGCTGCCCCTCAGCCCCTTCTCCTCAGGGCTGCCCCTCAGCCCCTTCTCCTCAGGGCTGCCCCTCA